>JARHVA010001039.1:3375000-3615000 GCA_037957365.1 Torreya grandis | reverse complement strand
TGTAATTCATTTTATATCCCAATATTTATGTTTACTAGTTGGAGTGTCTTAAGTCCTTGATGTCAACAATTTTTAGCACTTGAATAATTGTTTAGTGTTTCTAATTATTACTGAGGATCTCCACATCATCCACGTGGAATATAAAATTAAATATTTACATCATACTCTCTTTGATATTACCAATTAATGATATATATTTTAGTTTATCACATCCTTGATCACATTTCCTACTTACACATTTTTATTTTCCTTTTATGAGTTTAAGTGTAAGACCTTGGATAGGACCATGATTTCCTCACAAAATACCCATGCTACATTTACATATTTATATTTTACATCCTTACTAGTTCAATATGTGGTCATAATTTCTTACATTACATGCTAGTGAAATAACTAATCTTGAGTTATGAATCTTATAGATATTCTTCCTTTATTCATTTATCCATATTTTTGACATTTATTAATTCACATATCTTTGTCTGTATTTTATGTTATTCATTTACTTACATCTATATTTTAAATTTATCATCTACTTACTATTTTTTAAATATATTTTGAGGTGTGTTTTAAATTCATTAAACCATTTATGTTATGTTTTATTTTCCAAGTTTATATCTAGCTATGACCTTTTCCCTTTATAAATTTTGTTATCATTTTTTACCATAAATTTGCTTAAATTTGATAGAAAATCATAAAACATATGTCATACATTTTACCCTATAATAATAAATCATAAATAAATTGTATAAAAAAAATACATCCATAAATAGAACATCCATGATTCATACTCACACACACACACACACACACACACACACACACACACACACACACACACACACACACACACACACACACACACACACACACACACACACACACACACACACACACACACACACACACATGAATTAATTTTTTTCATCATGATAAAAAATGATATAATATAATATAAAATTAGAACCATGGTTGAGGTCAACCATGTCCATCCATTTTAGGACATGTTACACTACCCATAGAGGACTATCTAGACTTTCCTCTATGTTAAATATATTTTAGGGACTATGTGCATGATTGTATCCCTTAGACTTACCCCTATAAATTGGCCACCTAGGATTGTAATCTCGATACCTAATCCATTTTGGATAAATGAATATCTCTCTCATGAACCAAAAACTTTCATTATTATATTTCTCCTTGGAAAAATCTCAGGGGTATGGTATATTAGGATCCATATAATAATATCTAAAACTCTCGAGTATCCTCCCTAACCAACCTAAAAAAACCAACATATCTTGGGTTGAAATAACTAAAGGATCAATCAATTGTTTAGTACTATGTTGTGGTAGAATGTCATCTAGGATGTCATGGTCTATAGCCTACACCATGGTCCTAAATTAGGACTCCTCTACCTCAACATCTACAAAATTAAAATGAAAATAAAATCATATCTTATATATAATCCACACACACACACATCCACACACACACATAATCGAAATACATATACATATATATCTAGTATATATGTTTATATATATATGATTAAAATTCAAGTGCTCATCATAAAACATTTTAATCACCCAAAATAGTAGTATATTCTTAGTCACGTATCACCTCATACATTTTATGGATTTGATGAAGTAAAAAACCTTAATATTGTCCCAAATGGATGACATGAACATTCTATGCTTCATGATATACCTATCCCTCTATCATTTAGTTAGGTGTTGGTTGAGCCATAGGATCCCCCTACTACAACTACAAATATCACTTTATTCATAAAAATAATTATTATAAGTCTCCACATTATAAAATAATGTGACTATGCTAGATCAATGGTAATATTCCATTGGTGGTGATAATTGTAAGGTGAGTGGATCATGAAAATGGTAAGAGTTGGGTAAGAAATAATTAAATTATTAACTTAGGATAAAATTGGAATTATACATGCATTAAGGGATATAATAATATTACTTCATGACCTTATGAACTTATATGAAATATAATTATGTTGGTTTAAGTAAATGATCTAGTGTGCTTTTGATTACAAGCCTTGACTATTATGATAGTAGATTTTATGTGTATAATAAGTGTGTAGGAATGGGAAAGGGGCCTATGAAGGAAAGATACTATGTCAAACATGGTTTTATCATTAAACAATTTCATCTTAATGTTTCTTAAATCCATGCTAAGTAATTGGTTTCCTAGTCCTCCACCTAGTAGACGTGGGGTTGATTAGGTAGCCAAACTTTAAGCCTATTTGGTGAATTTTATTATCTCATGACCTATTTATATTATAGACAATGTATAAAATGTTTAGTGTAAAATTATTAGATCTTCCATTGATTTCCTTAGTCTAATATCATGTGATAAAAAAGGTAAGTATGTCCTTTAAGTCACCATAAAAGCCTATGAAGTTGTCATGCACCTTAATTAAATATGGAAAAAAACATCATTTAATGAGGCATGTGTTGGAAAGCATTTGGTGGTTGGATTATTCTCATATGACTATATGTAGGAGTCAAGCTCCCTTAGTTCAGGACATTTTGCCAATTTGAAAAAGAAGTTAGACACAACATATGAAAAGGAGAATTAGTAGATAGGAACCATCCGTTAGGTGAGCTAAGTCTGAACAACTAGAGGATATCAGCCAGGTGGTTAAGATGTTGATAGGTGGGATTCATAATAACTTATGTTTATACTACTCATTGAGAAATAAATTATTATATTATCTATGTATTCTTTTTATTTTAGTATAATAGGACCACTTAGTTTATTCTATCTATTTTATAGTTTTCCCATGGTTATGCTTTGGTAAACATGCAGTGCTTTCCCATTTAGGGGCCTTAGATAGGTTTTGTTATTCCTTTATTGTATTATATGTTTTAGCTTGTTTTTTTAAGTGTAGTAATGTTAGTATGACATCATGCAGTGGTTGTCTATAAACATCATGTTCATGGTGGTAGGTTTCCTGAACCTCCCATGACCATTGGTAGGAATAAATAGAGTGAGACATATTTTTTTACTCCAATATTTATATGGGACTTATCATGTTATAAGTACTTTCCCACTTGAATTATATTTGTTAATGTTTAGCTTCACTTTTATGATCATTTGAATGTTTTTTTATTTGTATTTGTGGCTATAATCTCCTTGGGTAAGAATTATAATAGGATTTTAGGTATTGCATTGGTCATTCTCTTGTGTTAAGACACCCTTTATTATATATCCACCCTTAGATTTACCAAGTGATATAACATGCTTAGAGCTAGGAGCCTTGAGATTAGGGGTATCGAGAGTAGAATCTTAATGATGATAAAAGGTTGGGTAGTGATATTTTCTTATAATGGACAATAGATTCTTAGGAGTGAATAAGAAGAATCATTAAGGATTTAATGGACTTCTATTATTTTATCAAGCCTATACTTCTTAATTATGTGAATAAATGGATGGAATCTAATGTAATTTTAATGTTAGTAGCTAGCCTAATGGTAGTATTTTTAGCAAAGAGAGAGCTTGGATAATGTTTCAATTATGGATTAAAATATTTATTTTCTATTTATTAAAACCTTAGTGTTTTTAACAACCCCTCATGGATTATACTATTTTTTAAAAATATTTACTCAGCACTTATTATTTCATTAGATTACACCATGAGAATATAATTAGTGATTTTCAACATACTATCTAATCATATTACTCTTTCATAAACTTATAATAATAACAATTTCAATCACTAGAATTTCATGTACTATAACATAATTGTAAGAAAAGTAACCACTTTAAAATCTAGTCATAACTAGTATAATAATACAACTACTGTTGCTGAAGTATAACAATTAATACAATTACATTTTCATTAGGCATTTGAATTAATAGAATAAATAGATACTATTCTCCACAGAACTCAAGTCAATTAATTCATCGTATCTATGATAATATCAAGTGTTTTCTTTAAATAAGTACTACAGTGGGGAGGGAGAGCATTATTTGAGTGATTTTACACCACAGTCATGGACCATAGACCCCCCACACTAATCATAGTAGGGAATGTCTCTCCCTTATTGGATAAGTAGATAGTGATGGTGTGGGAATCTAAAGAATCAAGAAAATATCTATTTATTGTATGATTTCTAAAATAAAACATGTAGTGTATCATAAAAACCCCATTATATTACAAGATATCACATAATATGTAAACCATACTCATGAATGATAATGTCTCATTAAATATAATTTTCATAGTAATAAAAATTAATAGCAATCTATAGATTAATTAAAGCCATACACACCACTTGATCAAATTGCCTTCATCTAGCATTGTGATGCTAGTAACCCAGTGAAG
Organism: Torreya grandis; assembly: GCA_037957365.1. Taxonomy (NCBI): domain Eukaryota; kingdom Viridiplantae; phylum Streptophyta; class Pinopsida; order Cupressales; family Taxaceae; genus Torreya; species Torreya grandis. Next base: position 3,610,652 of record JARHVA010001039.1, on the reverse strand, counting down.
TCCATCTCCCTCCTCAATTAGTATTAGCAAAGTGAGATTGGTCAACATATTTTAACCCCAAGCTTCAATAAATTTACATCCTACTAGTAATAATATTACATAACATGCTAAATATAGGAGTATTAAAAGCATACATTTATTCTATCAGATGTATAAATGAATCTTACATTGTTATCTATCCCATACTAGAAATAATGACTATAGTGTATACCACCCAGGTAAAATACACATCTAACTATAGATTCTAACAATTAAAATTAGTTTTAAAAAATACTACACCCCATGATAACCCATATTACCATAATCTAGTATTCTAAGACATAACTACTAGTTTTCCGCAATCAGTCATATAAAGTATTCTTAAATATATGGAAACATAACCTTCTATTCAATCAACTAGATATAAAAAATAAGTCATAGTTTATAATAAACACATAATATACTATCCTATCATTCATTACACTCTCAAAGGTTCTATGCATGTAAACATAATGTCCTAGTAATTGTTATAAAACACACTATTCATAGTAATAACCAACATGCACACATTTACGTAGGTATGCATCTAGATATAACCATTATAGTATGTACCATTTGAGTATAATAACATTTTATATGGTAGTAATTTATGAAATCCCATAATATCATATGTCATTTTGCATAATCACCTTACTCAATCACAAACAAATAATCTACACTCATAAATAATAATAAAGCAAGTATGAGATTATATGACCTAAGTATACCCTAGATTATACTACAAATTAGCAATTAGAAGAAATATAATCTCTAGGCACATATCATGATGCACTATTTTATGCTATAAATGTAAGAACACTTGTACATATATAATACTCTCACAATATGTAATGCACACAAGTTTTCAATACTATTTTTATAAATAATAATAGTCATTTATGACACAAAACAAGGTTTTATAAGACTTCCACAATTAGTACATTAATGAAATTTTAAAATACAAATTGAGTACTACAGTCATTTAAACCTCTCTATAAATCAATATTCAGTTCTCATTATTTACTATTATTTCTCAACATAGAAAGAAACAACCTTTAAATCAAAACCACCATAAGGCATTCTAAAAGTTTTTTTTTATGCATTTAAACTCTAATAGTCTATGCATTTCATATTTATATTATGCTATAGATTTTACCCTGTAGACATGTTCGCATAACATTATTGTGCTATAGATATACTATTTGGTCTCTATTAGCATTTGAAACATAGACATAGTATAAATTAGATCATAAATTATATCAATCATGGATATAGTATTAATCATTCAAGAGTATAGTAATATTACCATAGAAATGTCTATATTTGTTATTGTTTACAAAAATTATAGTGATACTTATAAACTATATAACACTATTCATTTCTCTAATAATCATGTACATCTATGTACATCCATCCCCAAGCATGTTCATCATGTAACTCTGGTTCTCAAAGATAATTAACTGCATCTCCATGTATTGGTTTATGAAAGATTATCTTACACAAAGTAATCACATACTACTTAGCTATAGTGAATGTATATGAGTGTTATATTATAACTATGAATTTAGTCCATCAAATGCATTTAATTACTCTCACACATTATGATATTCATATATAATGAATATAATCATTTAATAATCAAATATTTTACCATCTAGTCATGACTCATATTAGTTTCATAATTACATAACATCACAATAACTCATTGAAATGTTAATCATAATAATATATATACCATAGCTAACTTTATATAATAATCTAAGCATCCCTATAACCAATCGATATAAGTAATTTTCTATTTCTCACAACTAGTAATATACAACTATTATCGGCATATATGTTCCTAGATTTACTATAATATTTATTCATCGAGCTATCCTATATCTCAAATGTGATATAGAAATTCAATTATAAGTTACACAAAAAATCCCATCTATGTATACTATTTTAAATGTTTTTAAGATCATTTTAAAAGAATCATAAAACAAAATATATAGCTATCACAATCAAATATTAAACTTCACTTTATAAGTGGTTATCTTAGTTGAATTGTAATGACTCCTCCCCAAGTAATTAAATCTTGTTCAACTTATCACAAGCAAAATTATTTTCCATTCACAATAAGTAGACTTCATCATTGATGCATACCAATCCATACACATATACCGACACTAGCTTAACCTAGTTGGTTGGTGATATAAAATAGAATGTGTGAAAATACACATTTATTTATGAACTCAAGTTTGAACCACATTATAAAAATATGAGGAAAAATAAATTTCCACCCTAAATATGATTTGCCATAAAGAGAAAATATAGTTTCCTTCATATATTTACCATTTGTTTTCCAAACAGAGTATACAAGGCTTCCATATTGTTGGTTAAAAAACTCTTCATGAATATAAATATATATTTCCATGTGTAAATGTAAATAATCCACCTCTTATTATAATACACAAAATACAATTATTTTTAATGCATATCCTTACCATTCCTAAATCAACTACACAACTAGCCATCAGAATATACCTTAGAGTTAAATCTTTTTCTCGGTCATTAATCAACATAGTTACATGATATGTTCCCTCCTAAATTTTTACTTATTTGATCAGTTAGTAGTTTATACACAAATAATTGCTTTGATCCCATCAAGTATGACTTGGTATAATTAATAGAGTGTCTTATATTTCTAACTATACAGTCATCTATACATATAGGTATGAAGATTCACTTTAAGAAGGGATTTTCATAAATTTGATCCACATTAAAGTTATATAGTCTAGTAATTTTATATATTCATAGACAAATAAATAGTTCAGCCTATCTTATTCATCACTATACCTAACATTTTTTACAATGACTTGTCTATTTCTTTTTGTATCAATAAATTGATAACATAGAATTTCATTTCATTTCTCTAAAATGTCTTCTATTGTTAACTATTATACCTTATCCATCCTATCAAGGAAATGGTCTTTATATAAAACATAATGCACATGAATATTAATCCATCACAAACCTAGAAATATAAGTGGCTTGTCCTTGGCATCTTCTAAACCTTTCATTCCACATTCTACTATCTGCATCATTTACTTTCTTCTTTCCACCCTTTCCTTCACTATGTCATAATACCATGTTCTACTCCTTACCTCAATATAATATCATTCTTTTAAATATTATTTTCCATGCATAGCTTCACCACCATTTAGTTTTCCATAAATATCATCAACTAAACTTGAGTTTAAATTATTTCAAATATCGTGCATGTTTAAATATTTTATTCAAGGTCAAGTTAATTAATAGCTTAAGTCCACTTAAGTCATTTAAAAAAGATAATTTTAGGCCTTCAATTCTCAATGTATTCTATGCAAAGGACTTATCTCTTAAGTTAGAATTATCTTGATAATTAAATTTCCTTAATTTAAATGTAGCAGGTAATGATCTCTTTAAAAGTTAAATCAAACCAAACTAGTAATTACATTTATATCATAAGACTAATGCCACTTACATTTAAATCCTTTAGCTAATTGTTAATTTCATAATTCAAATATTTGCATTATCTCAAAAGGTTAATTACATTTAATTTTGAATAGCAATGTGACTATGGAGAAATTAATGACAATATTTCTACCACAAATATAATCCTATTGTCCATTATAATATTTCAACACAGACACACAAAGATGTTATAATAATGCTAGTGTTATAATTATATATTCATGTATTTATACTAATACCTTGACTATTTATAATACATAATGACATTAAATCAAGATAATGATATTTATCCAATATCAAGTAAACCAGTCATGTGTTCAATGAATCAAATTAGTGTAAGCATCAACAATATGATCATAAAACAATATTATATGATTAACTCTATACACTACAATCATACATAATCTCACACAATCATATTATCATAAGCATCAACTAGAACATGATCATATCAAAATTATTTTAGCACTAAAAAACAAACTAAATATCTAAACTAAACAAAGTGTAGTCATATGAAATGCAAAAATTGGTAACTTTAGCATGGCTAATGACACCCAACCCATAGGTCTCTCTTACTTTCTCTCATGACCCTCATAGGCTTATTTTCACTAATTCCTAATCATCTGTAGCCTTATAGACTTGATCCTAGCTAAGTTAGGACCCTCTTTTCATGACTAATTCATACCCCCAGGTTCCATCTACTCAAGATAATAACACCACACTAAGACTATAACACCAATGCCACTCCTAATTACTTTTAGTGCTATTATCCAAGATCTTTTTGGCCCTAATGATAAATTCCTTCTAGTTTTATATCTTTATCCTTGTTATCCTTATGTGAACAAATTCAATCCATGACCAATATATACTTATAAAATACCATTCAAATATCATTTAGAAAGGGTTAGAAAATATAAAAAAGTAATCAAGAATACAAGCAAGACTACTCAAGTCCATTTCCCTATTCTATACATACAACCATCCAATACTATTTCTAGCTTGTTCAAATCCTTACACCAGTCCCTAGTTATCTTAAGCATACTCAATTCAACATTTATTTACATTTTCATAACATAATTTCACCAAACACTTTCAAAAGGAGAACTACATATGGCTTAATCCCTCTTCAGAGTATTAACATGTAAGCAACGTGCACACACAAGGGATATGGATCCACGTCTAGTAAATCTTACACACACTAACCCCCCCCCACTTTTATTCAAAATTGGTCAAATTATAATGAAAGATAGGATTTGAAGAGAAAATATTATCTATAGGGAGATTTATAGACTTTCAGCTACCAAAACTTTAGAGACATGGTCACACAGACCTACCAAACAAAACCTAGAAAGCTCAAATCATCAAGACAATAGTTCCAAATAAGGACTACAACATCTGTGCCACTCTTGTCCACTTTAGGTGCTCTTGTCCAGTTAGGAAAAAAAGTTAGAATCTTGTTTGTGATAGTGTCCCAAGCTTGTACAATGAATATCAAATCTTGTCTTAGTCAAATTAACACATTTTAAGTTTTTTTTAATTTTTTCCTTCTTATTACTATTTTTAGAAAAGATCTAATTTCAAAAAAAATCAACAATTAGTAGTTTAATAAATATCTATTTATTTACTAATTTATCAATCTAGACCCTTTAAATAAATTAAGAATAATACATCAATATTTCTTAAATTGTCAAATAATTTGGTAAACCCAACTTACTTCATTTGTGCACAAAACCCCTAGAAACCATAGGGTAAAATTCCTACTAATTTTTCCTATAAATTTATAAAATATTACTTGAATATTTAAATTATAAATTCATTTCAAATTTTAAATTTATTAGTAAATTTTTAAATAATTTTATTTCAAACCCTAGTTGCCCATACTAGGTCCCAGTATTTTTCTAGTAATTTTCTAACAAAATTTTACATTTTTTCTAGCATATTAAAATCAAAAATTCCCTTCAAAAATTCAAAATTCAATAGTTATTTCAAACAAATTTATTTTTCTCAAAACCCTAGTTACACATACTAGGTCCTATTCAATCAAGCATTTTCTAATAATTTCCTAAAATTTTAGTTGCATATTTAAATAAAAAATCCAATTTTATTTTCAAAATTCCATAGTATTTTATAGAAATATCATTATCAAAACCCTAGTTGCATTTACTATCTCCTATTCACTTCTTGAGGTATCACCTTACATGTTTGTGAGCTTCATTTCAAAAATGGTTTTCACTTATCTACAATTATTTATTGCATTTCTTACACAAAACAAGGAAACCATCATTGGTCCTATCATGTAAATGAATGATGAAGTTCATCATATGTAAATGCAAAGATTTATTCTTCGCATTTCATGATTATGTTTCATAATATGGGATGATGCCAAGAAATTTATTATTAAATGTGTTAAGATATATCTTACATTACCTCCCTTAGAGCCTCTACCCCATGTCGAGTCATGTTGCATGGTCCATTTCACTCTTTCCTAAGTCACTACCCATCACTAGAGAGCCTAGTTAACACCATTTGTCCCTCCACCACCTTAACCTATCATTTATCTTCACTCTCCTCTTATAGCTACTACTAGTCCAATATGGATAGTAGATAATGCAGTTAGAGTTATTACTCAACATTCCTCTATGTCTTCTCAACCTATTCAAGAGCCTTGCCACCCTCCTATTCCTTCCCATCCCAGGCCTAACCCACCTACATAGGTAGATTTGCATAAGGCATATGATATTATTTATTATTTGAGAAATATTCTAGCTAAGATTACTATGTTAGAACTAATTTAGAAACCCAATGTGTTCAAGGATATTCTCTATCAAGCACTCACTCAGACTTGTATGCCCACTAACTCTGAGCCTTCTTATTTTTCATTAGTGGTTAACACACTAGAAACTATAAAAGATGTTATCACTTTTAATCAAGATGGCATGAAATATCAAATAGTAATTGATCAAATTTTCCACTATTCATACAAGCTCAACTCAAAACTAGTGTAGTTAAGAGATTTCTAGTTGATAATGGTTCTAGACTTAATATATGTAATATTATATTCTTACAAACCATGGGTGTAGACATGGCATCCATCCAAAAATCATATAGTAACATTCAAGGATTTGATGATATACTATGATAGACATTGGGTACCATTTATTTGGATATCATGATAGGACCCAAAACCCTCTCTACATAGTTTTAGGTCATGCTAGGTCCTCTTCATTATAATTTTTTACTTGGATGACCCTGGTTATATGTTATGGGCTTAGTTAATTCTATTCTTCATTGATGTGTTAATTTTCTCCATGAGGGATACCTATACACATGTCCATTAGATAACCAACCATTCATATATTGTCGAACTATAGAGTTATCTTTGACTATTTCACTTGATGGGACACCTCATATCACAATCCAACCACCACCTCATTTCATTTTTCTTGATCAGATACATACATATGAGGTCAAAGAGACTAGCACTTCTCTCACTTTTCTACTTATAGTTGTGACCTTAGCTCTAATTATTTATCCACTCATAATAGCTTCATCCATTCCAACCACTCCATCAGTCATGATCCTTACACCTATTATAGTTTTGCATTCACTGATAGTAGATCTAATAATACCAATTGGTTATATAGATATAGTCACTTCATTAGTTATAGATACTCTCATAGTACCATTATATTCTAATACTATAGTTAATGAGACCCCCATATCATAATTAACCCTTGTGTCAAATTTTGAGTTACCATATGTACATGATGTTGATACAGATTCCCAAGATTCTTGAGATGATAATATGACACCCACACTCATAGGTGACTATTTGTGTGGGTTAATATTTATACAAATTATCTCATGAGAGTACTAAGATTACTCTATAGCTCTCATTAGACATCCTACATTAATCTTGGCATCTTGCACTACACTCTTAATATATACTCCACATTTTTATCCATAGATAGATCACTTGGCACATGAAATTCACATTGTTACCTATATGCATATAGATCTAGTCATTTATATTTAGGAAAGTAGCACATAATTTTAACCACATATTATTATATAGATGATACTTGATCATGGATTAATCACCTTACCTACAGTATGACATAGATCTATTAGAAAATTATCACAGCATGATGGTCACCCATTTTTTCATTTTCATAAGATCATAGGTCATGATACAAACTCATGTAAAATTTTACATAAGAGATTAGATAAACTATAGGTTCGTGATATTATTCAAATTATGGCACCACCAACACCAACTTCTTCCATTCCACTCAAACAATCTACTACCAAAACTAAACATCCCAGAGAAGAATCAATATCTCCACCACTAGATACACATAGGGAACCTTCAGTTGACTTACATCCTTTGATAAACATGATTTGTGTATAAAATTATAGAGTTCTAGCTAGACCTTACATCTCCTTCTCAGATTAGGATATCATTATGGATGATATATACTATCATGCACTCTTTATTAGAGCTCACATTCATAATCATCCTATTCATATTGTTCTCATAGATAATGGATCTAGTGTGAACATTTGCACTATGACACTATTATAACATTTAGGATATTTAGATCAGGATATTACACTGATATACATAGTTATTAGTGTATTTCGTGGGCATATATAGAGTTCATTGGGTGAGATTTTACTTCCTCTATAGGTGGGTCTAACACATGTGGCCACAACATTCACTATCATTACTAGTTCAAAATTTTTTGATATGTTACTTGGTCAACCATAGATTAAAAAAATTCAAGTAATACATTTTATATTTAATAGATGTGTGAAATTAATTTATACTAATTATGTTTTTATAGTTGGTGGAGTTCCATATGAGTTACCACTCCCCACTTTAGAGCCATCTTCTATAGTATAGTCACCAGTTTCAGTTCAGCTTCTAGTTCTAATTTCTCCACCAATTATAGTTCCTCCAATTTAAATTCAACCATATTTGAGGCATCCATCACCAGCACAAAGATCTTGTACACCTCCATATTTTTTGGATTCTAGATAGTTTCTAGCTACAGTGTTCACACCTAGAGTAGTATCATTGAGATCTCATACATCTACTCATAAATCACACATTAAGAGAGATTCTCCTACTACTAGATGGGTCCTTAAGAGCCCTATAATTGTATCCACTTATTAGAGTTATAGGGTGACCCCATAGTTGGTTTCTAATTTAAATATTTTAGAGTATTTATAGCATATACAACTTTCAAAGCCATAGTCTTAGCATTTCCATTGTGTTTCATGATCATGCACAATTCCTCTCCTTGATATAAGCTACCATGATAGGTAATCTCCCATGACATTCATTGGTTAGTATCATCCTTTCCAAACTTACCTATAAATAGTTTCTTTTTCTTAAATGTGCATAGATTTATAATATCAAAAACTCCAAAAATAATATAAAATTCCAAAATCTAAAAACATTCAAATATGTCAAAAATACCAAAAATATTTTGACTATATAAATTATCTATGCTTTACATTTATACTAATATTCTAAAATTAATTTTTTTATTATATGTTTTTGTTTGCCAATTTATATACATTACCATGTTTCACTTGATCTTCTTTGAGTGTGTGCAGTGACTTCTAAACCATTGATTGCTTTACTCTATCCATTGAGGGGGCATCCTACTCTTGCATCCAAGATGAACATTGATATATCTTCCCCATGGGGGCATCTTCTACATGAATACACCATCCAGGTTATGTCATTTATACACCACACACTCTAGTTATGATGTTGATGTACATTATTTACTAGCTTACACAAATCACTCTATCAACACTCACTAGTATTTAGAACTTGTGTATTTATTAGCATATACCTCGTCTTGTACTAACATGTCTTGTTTACTTTCCCTCTTGATTTTATTATTTAGATGTGATTATATTTCTAGTTATTACATGCTTTATTTTATTTCTTAAAATAGCTTGATGTGATTGCATTTATCAATTCCTATTTATCTCCTTTATGTGGCTTAGGATTGTTGCTAATGTCCTTTGCTTCTATTCATGTGTGCGCCTTTGGAAATTTTCCATTGATGTCCCTTACCTATACTCTTATATGTGATTATTGATTTCATGACAACTTACTTGTTTCAACTATATGTATGTGGAATTTGAACATGCATTGTATTCTTGCATTCTAGTTTGAGTGACATGCACCCATGTCCCTTTTTTTCTTCACCCCTTAGTCACTCTTGTAAACTTCTTACTTCTTGCCTTATGTGCTTGTTTCTTGATTGATTTTTTTGTTTGAAATGACATGATCTAAATCACATATTATCTTACTTATTGAATTCCATGATGGACATCATGCTCCATCCTTCCATGACAACTAAAAATTAATAACTAACACTTTCAGTTCTAGTTTAGTACATTTAAAATACTATTACATTGTTATATCTATCTAGGCATACCCCTATTGATTTAACAATATATCAAATATAAAACATGTTATATCTTGAGATATCTTGTCAATTATCATTGCTATATCATATATTTTTTAGCATAACACACTTGTAAGACTCTTTATTCTAAGGGAAGTCATTATAGGGTCTCTAATCCTAACCTCAAAAGAGGGGAAAACAAATAGGGGTTTTGTCATAGAGATTATAGCTCCTATCAACCAAAAAATATAGTTTTAAAATAATTAGAATAGTAATCAGATATCAAACTAGTCAGAATAGACCAAACAAATAGTTAAGAATATAGAATAGTCATCATATTTGGCAAAGTAAAATAGTGTCATTACTGGACTACAACATCGGTATTGCTACTATATATTTCTAGCTCTCTTATCCAAATAATATAAAAACCAAAATTTCTAGAAGTAGGTATAAAAGTAGGTTTATATATAGATTTACATAGCCAAACCAATTTAGAATTAGTAGTTTTAGTACACATTTTGATCAAAGAATCTAGATATTGGGGGAATCATGCATACCATGATGGATCTCACTTAAATTTTTAGATACGGTAGTTGGTATAATTTCCAAATTAGAATCCATGTTCCATACATTAGTGATTAGGGCCAATGTGCATGGCACATTTGTTTCTTTTATTTCCTAGTTTAGCATTGTCTAAACATTCTTAGTAGTTACATTCTTTATTCCATCTATAGGTGGTTGGAATCATTTTTGAGTGGTTTTCATATAATCTTATCCTCCACATTTTTGAGTTCCTAAGTTCTTGAGTGGCTTCCACATAAGTTAGATTTTTAGTTTTGGAGTGGCTTTCACATAAGCATAATCTCCATATTCTAGAGTGGCAAAGGGTGGCCTAATTTCCAACATATATTTTTATATCCATAACAACATTTTTATATCACAATACATTCATGGGATTTAGGATCCATCTCATATGACACACATTTAATATCGGTATCAGTTCATAGCTTCACTTCATAGGGGCAACATTGGAGCCAAAGGTCTAGCTAGCCTTTGTATTCTTGAGCCACCTATTCAAAAGGATTAGACACATAGTCCAAATATTGATCAACACATGCATGACCACCTAGATTCACTTAGTGGGTGATAATGGAGCTAAAGGGATAGTTTTCACTTTTTTGAACCACTATTTAGGGAATTGAGCACTCAGCTCTGTTCATATTATTACTCTTAATTTAGCACACATCTAGCATTACTCAACATCACTCAAAATCAAATTAGGTTGTATATTGGTTCACGTACTTGGTGAGGTGTATTCATTCCTTTATCTTCTTCTATCTCTTACCTAGCTTTGTACATTCTCATTTTAGATATAGCATATCTAGTAAGAACTGATCTACTTTCTATTTTATCTTATAGATTCACACTTCACAACATGCTCTCTCTATACATAGCTAGCATCAAAATAGCTTCATGATCTTCACCCTTATAGGTAAGTTTAGGTATGCTTTCTATTTTTCCTTTATCCTAGTATTTCACCTTGTTGCATCACTAAAATAAAATGGGGGCAAATGTAGTCATATAAAATTGAGCATGGCTAATGATGCCCAACCCATAGGTCCCTCTTACTTGCTCTCATGACCTATCAAACTTATTTTCACTAATTCTTAGTCATTAGTAGCCTTTGAAAATTGATCCCAATTGAGTTAGGACCCTCTTTTCATGACCAATCCATCCCCTTAAGTCTTATCTACTTAGGACAATAGTGCCACACTATGACTATAACACCAATGCCACTCCTATCCACTTTTATCACTATTTTCTAGCCTCATTTTAGCCCTAATGGTCAGTTCCTTTTGATTTCCCATCCTTATCCTTACTGGCCTAATGTGAGAAAATTCAATCCATGACCAATAGATCCTTATAAAATCCCATTCAATTTTGTTTTGGAAAGGCTTGGAAAATATCACAAAGCAAGCAAGAATATAAACAAGACTACTCAAGTAAATTTTCCTATTCTTTGCATACAACCATCCAATACTATTTATAGATTATTTAAATCTTTACACTAGTCCCTAGTCATCTCAAGCATACCCAATTTAACATTTCCTTACATTCTCATATCACAATTGCATCAAAAACTTTCAAAGGGATAACTACATATGGCTCGATCCCTCTTCAGATTATTAGTATGTAAATAACTTACCTACATAAGGGGTGTGGATCCATACTAACCCCCCACCCTCTTAATCAAAATTGGTCAAAGTATAATGGAAGATAGGGTTTGAAGAGAAAATTTACTTTATATGGATCTCTATAGACTTTTAGCTACTAAAACTTTAAAGACAAGGTTATACAAACCTACCAAACAAAACCCAAAAACCTTAGTTCTCCAAGACAACAATTATAGACAAGGACTACAATGTTGGTGCCACTCCTATCCACTTTCGACACTCCTATCCAGTCAAAAAATGAAAGTTAGAATCTTGTTTGTGATATTGTCTTGATCCTACACAGTGAATATTAGATCTTGTCTTAGTCAGATCAGCATAGTTTAAGCCAAGTCTTATTTTCTCCCTCTTATTACTATTTTTATAACATCTCTAATTACCAATAAATTTCATAAATTAGTAGCTTAATTATTTTCTATTTATTTACTGATTTATCAATCTAAACCCTTTAACTAAATTAGGAATAATACAATAATATTCCTAAAAAATTTAAATCACAAATATTTAAACAAGTTATTCTACTATGGTGTGCGTTTGGTTACTAAAAGTTCTTTTGTCATCCCCTAATCATCTCATATATGTCATCCTCTCTGATGATGCTCTCCCTCCATCATGCTCTGAGGGAAAAATCAATCTTGCATCCACCTCATGATAAGTAGGTAGTTAGTCTGAATCATCATATATATCAAAAATAATGATGTATAACTAACAAATATACATCTATAATGTATATAATAATTAATTATAACTATCATATAATAAATCCATTATGCATATTAACTATCATACAACTATCCTATAACTATTATCTATCATAAAGTTTAAATCAAATCAACAATAATCACATGATAACCATAATAATCCATGGATTTAGAGTTTATATTACTTAGGATAAAATCAAGATGTAATATCCTTCCCCCCTAAAATTATTCATCATCTTGATAATACATATTCATATAATAGTTCAAAATAATAAATAAAGTCTAATAGAATAAAAACATAGTATCTAATATCAAATCATGAAAACAAATGTGGAACTAGCCTGTATAAATCATCATAGTCCTCTAAGTATCCCTATCTTCATAGTATAGGTACTAGAAGACCTTGCATTTTGGCACTTATCTATTACACAAATAAATCTTTTGAGTGGAAATTACTCTAATTTGTTCTATCATGACCATCCTAAGATCTATAAATTTAGTGAAAATGTTATTGACTTTACCAGAAGCACATGATATCATCACAAAATCCAAAAACAAATGGCCAAGGAGAGTTCCACAAAACCTTCTAGCCCCTTTACACATCTTTCTAACTTATAGAGTATTTTTCTAATTTCATAGAAAATTATTTAGGGATCTTGGTAAGGATGATGTATATAATTTAATATTATTGTTACTCTGCATATATCCTAATAGTTATAACATGTCAATGCTACCACTACTCTATCGAGTTCCTAACAAGAATGATGATGAATAGGTACTTTAACTACTACATTTCCAACATATAAAAAATTAATGAATAACCATTCCATAATATACATTCATATAGACATGTGACTAAATTTGACAAGTCGATTTGTCAAATCCTAGATTTGACAAGTCTATCTATTAGATCCAAACTCTATAAATTATGAGTTAATGTGAGGCTAATTAGGATCCATTCCTATTACTTAGTACTCATGTTCTTAATTCACCACTCTTCCTTTAGGTCTCCATGACTCAATGATCTTCAAAATGTGGACAAGGTTAAATGAATCATAATTCTATACTATCATATCATATAAATCAATACTATATGCTAAATAATTCCAAATGTACCAACATATATACAAGAAAAACCATACAATCACTTTTTAATTGTATTAAGTTGATACTCTAATATTATAACTAGTATCATATTTCACAAATCAACCTATAGTGTTATATTCATAGTTAAGAATAAATATTGTTAAAATTAACATAAAATACAAATACTAAAGATCAAACCATCCTTAAAACCTTATAAAGGAACAAGCAAGACAATATCTCCCTACTTGTTCAGCTAGTACACAATAAGTTAAAATTTTATCTCAACCCTTTTAGACTACTAAGATGTTCTGCACATCCCATACCCTAATTTATCCTGACAAAAGGTACATAATAAATAACTCTTCAAAATAACATGCTTAAAAAAAGAGAATAATATTAGTTCAAACAAAGGTATATAATAATATAATAATTATAAATGACTAGAATTAATATAAATTCAAGGTTCACCACTCCTCATTGTCAAGTTTACAATTTAGATAAAATAGTTACTCTAAAAATTCATAAGTGGAAATTAGAGAACTAACTATATGTAATCATAAATGCATCATGCCTATAAATCAATCCTGGCTTGAAGAAGATAGATCATACCTACACTTTTGATTAGGAATACATTTGTTAAGCATGATAATGACCAATATGGGGATTAACTAAACATGATTAGGGGATCACTTGTCACAATACACCATCATAGGAAGGTTTCAAAAGACTATAGTCTAACACAATCATGAAAAAACCCTAAAAGTGTCTTAGGTTTAATGTTCACTTTATTCTAATAAATAAAAAAGTAAATCTAATCTAGTGCATACCAACACTTGTGGCACAATAAAGGGGGCTAGTAAAGAAATAAAAACATGCATAGGAGAATCTCAATTAATTTAATTATGATTAAGACACTAATACATGAAATATGAATAGTAATATTATTTGAGCCAATACTTATTCTACTTCTATCTACTAAAGAGAGGAAAGAAAGTTAGAATATACTCACCTGAATGTGAATCCATTGAGACTCAATCTCTCCTTTGGCCAAAGGGGATTTGTAATAAATTTTTTTGTTTGTAATGATAACTAAGAAAGGTAAAATCATCCAATAATTCTCAATAAGACTATATTCTCCACGTAAAATCCCTAAGCTAAGACTCCTTATGTAGAATGGTGGAAGAATAGATTGTAAAGAAGCATGAGTGAATAATAACTCTTGATTGCATGTTAAAATAATTATGAAATGATCTTGTATTTATAGGAAAATCTCACCATAAATCCTTCTAAATATGTCATCTATGCAGGGTTAACCTAGTCGACCCTATATGTTTTTAGGAGATAAATCACTAGATCTCAATCTAGGTCGATCAAAGGGCTAATGAAACTCCAAGTGAAAAATACCCAAAATAGTATAGGGTTGACCTAGTCATCCTTATATAGTAACTAGAGGCTAAAAACTATATAGGGTTGACCCGATTGATCTAGTATAGTCAAGTAGCTAAAGGGGATTAAGGTGAGGAAAAGAGGGATATAACAAGGAAAAAGACTGGAAGAGTATGAAAAAGAGGAGTAATAGCTTAGGGAATAGTTTTAAGATCTAGTTGGATTGGTAATAATATGGTAAAAAGGGACAATAATCTTGTAAAGCACCAGAGGTCTTCCCAACCCTTTCTTGACACACCCCTTAGGGTATGCACTTAGATAGATTGAGTCTCGATGGGTTCCTACAAGATGTAAATTATTAGTATTTGATAAAAGTTAAAAATATTATGTGTATACATATTCACCACTCTAACCTCATCATGAGTCACTAAGCTGAAAAAGGGGATGGTGCTTTAAGAAATAACATAGGAACACATAATGTTGATGCTAAAAAAAAGTTGCATTATTTTAAATAAAAAATAACTAAATTAAATGACTAAAAATTAAATAACTAAAGAGTAAATGCAATTCGTACCTTGACTTACCTTTATCATTGAGTGGTTTTCTATTGTGTTTTTATTTTTGATTGTTGAGGGTGTAGAGATTACTTTCAATAAACCTAAGAATATAAAACTAAAGAGCAAAAATGATTGCAAACAAAGCCAAGATAACTAGTGATATGAGGATGGGACATACATGGGAAATTTAGTAGGCTAGGTAGATAAGTGTTATGTTAGACCAAATGACCAAGTCAAATAACAAGAGTAAATTAGGTAACTAAAATTCCAAGTCTACTAAAGACCTAGAAACTCAAACAAGTAAACCTTAAATAAGAAAGGAAAACTCACCAAGTAAAACTAAGGATACATGTCAAAAAGGATGGTAATAAAATAAATTGATGGTAAAATAATAAACAAAATGGTAAAAATAACATTTATGACTGAGAAGTAACAATCCTTATCTCACTCAATAATGGAAAAAGGTGCATAACAGGGAAAACAACATTGATGAGTGAGAAGTAACAAGCCAACCTCACTCAAAAATGAAAAAAGGGTATGACTCAAGTGTCCATAATAGTAGGATAGTAAAACAAATAATAAATGGTAAAAGGAAATTAAGATAAGTCTATAAATTTAAAATCATGGTGAAAAATAAATAAGTAATCCATAATTTCTCAAACATGTTATTTCTCTCTAAGGATAGATAAAACTAAAACAAAGTAGTGCCAACATGTTTTTAAGATGTGAAGAAGAAAGAATTAAGATGAAAGGAAAATAGATCTGGAATCATAATTTTTCTATCAAAGAATGATATTAAATGTGTGGAGGGGTGAATGAAGAAAAAGCCAAGGTAGAGGAACACTTTTTTGAAGTCAAGACACTCAAATTAGGTTTATCAAAACAAGAGGAATTTTGACCTTAAGGACTATAAATAAATTCTCTTAACTACACAAGTTTTAGGTTAAAAAATGAAGTATATATATCATCCCATTAAGAATATATGCATGAAAATTAAAATGGACCTAGCTTCCCACAATGTGTTCCCCATTCCTTAAGACCCCTTACAGAGTCGTCGATCTACTACGAAGATTGTGTACTTGCATGAGAAAGTAGGTAGCACTATAGAGTTTTTTGAATTCACCTATTCTAATATAATATCTTACCACACCCCAAAGGACCTTGACTCTATGTGAGACCAACTATGGAGTTTAATATTTTATTAGAGATAGGAGATGTGCTTGTAATCACATCTTTTGGTGTGATGTTGACTTTTGAGATTTATATGTTGCCTTTTGAATATCATTGCCTTTTGTTTCAAATGATTTGTATTTTAACTTTTCTGATGGATTTTTCTATTCCTCCTCCATATAAATTTTAAAAACCAAACATGGGTGCTAAATATTACTTTTATTTGAATACTTAGGACAAGGTTTCCAAGAGAGAGAACTTCAAAGAGCATGGGGTCTAAAAGACTTGTAAATCTAGGTAAAATGAAAGTGTTATATTTATTTTAACCTTATTTTATCTAATTTGGAGTGAAAGGAAAGGGGAAATCAAGAGGAATGACACATGGAATAATATGAATGACTTCAAATTGTAATAAATGTGACATGGGGAAAAAAGGGATACAATGACAATAAAGTGTGATTCCTTATCATAAGAATGAGGGAAATGGAGGAAAACATGCTAACATAGATTTTTTATGAAAATTCCATCTACCAAAAGAATTAAAAGCTAAATTTTGAGAACAAGGATTTAAAAAGATGATAATTTTATGAGGGTTGGGTCTTATCCATGATCTTACACTACAACTTCATAAAACAAAAATCCAAGGTATGCCAACAAGTAAGTGAGATAAAATAAGGTAAGAAAAATATGGCATTTGTTTTAGGAATATCGAGTCTTATCCATGGTCTTACAAATCAACTCACAAAATAAAACCCAATGGGTGTCAAAAGAGAAAATTCGATGAGATAAAGAAGACTATGGTACATAACAAAGCCAAAGACTAAAATGGGGGACTAAAGGTTTTTGAAAAGAAGGAAATTATTGTAGAGGGAGAGACCCATATAAGTAACCTATAAAAAGTGTTAGATAGATATAGATATAAATAATGAAAAGAATGAAATGTTTAGGCAAAGTACTTTTTGAGGAATTGTGTATTGGTGGGCTCTTTAAAAATATGGCCTTTATTAGTTTGAAGGTGGTAGGTGCTTGGACCAAGAATATCTTTGACTAAATATGGGCCCCAAAATTTTTTATGTGTATTTACCTTCTTTATCATGGGTGTAGTCTAATTTAAGGACAAGATCACCAACATTAAATGTGAGGAATTTAACATATTTGTTATGTTGTCTAGCAATGTGAGCCTTGTATTGGTGGTTATGTTGTAAGGTAGAATGGTGATGTTCATCAAGTAGATCAAGGGCATGAATACAATATTTACATAATTATTCATAGAGAATAATACCATGAAGAGATATATGAAGAGAGAGAAGCTCAAATTCTAAAGGAAAAACTAACTCAGAACCATATACTAGAGAGAATGGATTTGCCCTAGTGGTAGTGTGTATGCTAGACTAATAGGCCCAAAGTGTAGGGTAAAGATGAAGATGCCAATTTGTGTAGGTTTCACATATTATATTTTGGATAATTTCATTGATAATTTTATTAGTGGCCTTATCTTGGCTATTATATTGTGGATGATAAGGCATGGAAAATTTGTGATTTATCTTGAATTTATTGTAAAGTTATTTAATATGTTTGTTTTTGAAGTTACCACCATTAACTAAAATTATGGTATGGGGAACACCAAAGTAAAAAATGATTTGGTTAAGAATAAATTTGGAAATGGAAGGACAGGTGACATTAACAAGGGGCATGGTTTCTACCCACTTGGTAAAATATTTGGTAGTGGTGATGATAAAGACATGCCCATCTTCAGAGTGAGGTCATTTTCCAATGAGATCAAATCCTTATGTGGTAAATGGCCAAGGAGATTTGATAGTTTAAAGTTAAGCTAGAGGTAAATGGACTAGATCATTATGAAGCTAATAAATATTACACTTTTTATTATATTCAATTGCATCCTTTTCAAGAGTAGGCCAAAATTAACCCATACATAGGAATTTTTAGGTTGTAGTATATCTATTATAGTGGCCATTGAAATTGCCCCCATGTGATTTTTAAAGAAGATGAGGGACCTCATCTTGCATAAAATATATAATAAGGTACCTTTAGCATTATGATAATAAAGGATGTTGAGTTTAAATACATAGTTAAAATCTTGTTTACAAATGTGTGTCTTTTCACAAGAGTCTAAATTAGGAGGATAAGTTTAATGTTCTAAGAATTGGATAATGTCTTGGTACCGTGGGCATTATCAAATAGTAATAGCCTTGATGTGGTAGATAAGTGAATCTAGTGGTTTAGTTGAAGATGGATATTTTATTATTTATATAAGAAAATTAGGATCATAAAGGACTTAGTGTGGATGAAAGAGAGAGTTTGAAGAGGTAAAAGAATCAACAATGGAATGTTGATCTCTAAGAATAGGTTCAATAGTGAAAGAGATGAAATCCTTAGTAAGATTGGTTTCAATTTGATGATATGTAATGATTTTATCACTTTTACATTGATAATCAAGAGTAGCTTACATGCTTAATATAAGGGCTTCATGCTCAGCCATATTGTTGGTGACATCAAAGGTGAAATGAAAAGCTAAAGGAATGATCTTGCTAAGAGGACTTGTGAAAATACAACCCACCCTAGATCCTTGAAGGAATTTATCACCATTAAAGTGAAGAGTATAAGTATCTTCATGCAAGTTGACATTAATTTTAGGGAGCTTCTTGATAAATACTTTTAGTTTAGTAGTACCGAAGGGAGTAGTGGATTTATTAAGATTATTGGCTTCAAGATCAGTGGTAAAGCTATGAAAATAATATTTGAGATAAATATCTTGATTAAGAACTTCAATGTAAAGGACATTGTCATCTAGAAGATCATATTGAAGAGAAGAAGTGGCTGGTATGGGAGGTACAACAAATTGATCAGCTATGATTTTCCATTTGATAACTTTTTGAGTGAGGATGCAAATATAATATTCCATAAGGAGGACAATCCATTTACCAATTCTATATCTAGGAAGAAATGATTTGGATAATAAATGATGAAGGGGGATGGAATGAACAAATACACGAGTAGTTTGGCAAAGCATGTAGTGGTGAAGGTTTTTAGTTGTAAAATAGATAGCAAGGTAATCAAGTTTAATTTTTGGTATAATGTGCCTTAAATAATGTAATAGATAGTATACTCTCTTCCCATATCATCTTGTTGGGTAAACATTGACCAAACTGAAATAGGTATGGAAGAAGTATATAGAATCAAATTTGTATCATTGGAAGGAGGATGAAGTGTAGGTGGATGAAGTAATGACTCTTTCATATTATAAAAGTATTTTTGACATAGATCCATCCATTCTAAAGTAGTAACTTTATTTATAAGAGAATTTATGGAGTGGATGTGATAAGCCATTTTAGGGATGAATCATCAAATTGCCCTAGGTTTTCCTAAATAAGTATGAATGCTAGGAATAGAATGAGGAACGGGATGTTGATGATAGCACTAATTTTGGAAAGGTCAACATCGATGTCATGGAGAGAGACTAAGAATACTAAATTTTTATAGATGTGACTCCAAAGACACATTTTTAAGGATTGAGCCTAACTTTATATTTAAGGAGATGGTTAAAGACGATAGTGAGATCAGAAAGATGATTCTTATAATGTTTAGATTTAGTAATGAAATCATCCACATAGGTTTCAAAAAATTTGTGAATGAGATCAAGAAAGATGTGAGTCATTTACCATTGGTAAATGTCTTTGACATTATTAATATTGAAGGGAATTTTGACATAGAAATAGGTGCCCCATTCTATGGTGAAAGTAGTCTTATGTTGGTCTTTGAGGGTAATGTGAATTTGATTGTATCTCAAGAAGCCATCTATAAGAGATAACGTTTTGTAACTAGTTGTGGAATCAATAATGACATCTATTTAAGGTAAAGGGTAGTTTTCCTTAGGATAAGAAATATTAAGATTACATAAATCAATACAAATTCAAATGACCATAGTGACCTTATTCTGAATAGGAACATTATTGGAGACCCATTCAAAATCATCCATTGGTTTAATAAATTTAGCATCAAGTAATTTGATGACTTATTTATGACATAAAGTGGAAAATTTAGGCATAAATTTTATTTGTTTTTGATTCATAAGATTGGCATTAGGATAATTAATGATCTTATGCACCATAATTTTAGGGTAAATGTCAGGCATGTCTTGATAGGACCAAGAAAAAGCTTCATGATATTTGTCAAAAAATAAACTAAAATTATCATGATCAGTAGGTGAGAATTCATTAGAGATAGTAATTGGTTGAGGACAAGATGGATTACCATGTTTGATGTGGGTGGTTTATTCAATAAACATGGCATTGTCATCTTGAAAGTGGTATGGTGCATTGGGTAAGGTAGAAATTGTATTTATTTTAGGATTAATTTTAGCAACTAAGTTTTTGAAGCAAAGAGTTTGTCTTAAAATTTCCAAGTTTATGATGTTACCAAGGAAGTTGAGGTTCTCAGGCATAAATTAACTCAAGGATAGTTGCTTCACTAGGCAAGGTAGGAAGAGGACCATAATACTTGACATATACTTAAAGATCTAGAATTTGATTTCCATGGTGATCATACTCAGAATGTATCTAATGAACATCAGTTTCCTTAGCATCAAGTGTAATTTTAGAAGTAAAAGTAGATATAATATAATATATTAGAATATTAGTGGCTTCAATAATGGGAGAAGGATTAGAGGCAATGATTGGATCGATAGGTGGTAAAGGAGACAAAAACTTTTGTTGGTTTTTAAGGTATAATTTTATCTACCACCCAAGGAGTATTGATAAGAGGAGAATTGGCAAGAGGCACATGGCCCTTAGGATCTAAGCTATGATCCACAAAATTGGTATGAACATCTTGATTAAAATCATGAATTTGGGCTAAGGTTTTTTGATAATGTTAGACATCCAAGTCTCTATATTGAGATTGGGCCATTATATAATTATCATTATGTGTTGGATAAATTGTACATGATTGAGAATTAGGTGAAGTGTAAGAGGGTGAAATATTGATATTAATGAATGTATGAGGAGACATGATGAGAGGATCTTTAAATAATTTGGCCACTATAAAATCATTTTAAGTGAAAACATCTTCATGTAAAGAAGGATCCTGAGCATATCATGGAGGGGGAAATTTGGTAATCTCATCAATGAGAGGAAAAATATGATCCCTAGGAAATAGAGTAGGAGGAAGCCATTGTGAAATTTAGGGAGGTAATTTGGTATTATTACAGTTATGTTGTAAATCATTAGACTCATCATCATCATAATCCACAAGAGTAAATTTTAAATCAAGATTCATGTTTATAAACTCAGGTAAAGGAGAACTATAGATTTTAGGAATGGTAGGAATATGATATCATGATTTAGGATTGGGAAGTTGAATGCTCCATGGATTGGGATCAGCTTCATGGTTATATCATTTTCCATTGTGTAATAATTTAATACATTGACTACCAGAAGAAGCAATAGACCTGATTCGATGATTTTATGGATGACCAAGGAGTACATTGTAATATAGGGGTAAGTTAAGGACCATAAGATTGGTTCAAATAGTCTTTATTCTAATGGTTAATAGAATCCAAATGCAACCAAATGGCTTTTTATTAGTCTTATCAAAACCACAACAAGTAAGATAGGTTTACTTGAGATGATCCTTATTATAATTGAGTTATTGGATGAGCCATAAAGATGTTAAATTAATATTATAAGCTTCATCAACTAGAAATTTTTAGATAAGAGTTTTATTAATGGAGACTTTGATAAAAAGTGGTGGATCATCAGCATGAAAATTAATTTCATCATTGATTATGTCCTCTTCAAGTAATCTAATAGAGGGTTTAAAAGAGGGGCACATAGTTTCAATGGTATTTACATTGGTAGGTTGAGATTCAATAGAAGGTGATTCTTCATCTAAGGAGGATGGATCTTCAATTTCTTAGAGTTTTTGCATAAGAAAATTACAATGATAAAGATAAGTAATAACGATCTCCATAAATGTAATATTACAAGATATAAAGTTGATTTCTTCAAGAAAGTTCCAATGTAACTTAGAAGAACCAACACAAGGTTTAGGAGGTAAATTAGACTTTGTAGGAGTAGATGTGGTTGGAAGATCAAAATGAGGAGATGTTTCTTCTTGAGCTTCTAAATAAATATAAGTTGTGGTATAATCTTTAATATTTTTTTCTTCTAAAGATAGCTTCTTAGGCTTGGTAACATGATCTTTGTGAGTCAGTTTATGATGATAATTGACCATACCAGTATTGACATATTGAGAATTATTAAAATATTGGTGATAATCAGCATCAATGTCACAAATATAATTGGTATTTGATTGATTATTTGAAGAATATTTTTGGTTATTTGAGGTATAAGCTTTATAATCTTGTCATTTTTGAAAAGCAGTAGTGTATTCTTGATAATGAAGATTGATCATAGCTTCATGATTGAATGAATAACCAAGCATATATGAGATAGAAAATTTAGTGAACCTTATACAAGATTAATGAGAATGCCTAATGTCATCATGGAACCAAAAAAGTAGATGGGTTCATACCATTTAGGAGGAACATTGGGATAGAAGAAAGGATTTGAGGGTGGTAAAAATTATTTCATTTACTGAACCAAAAGCAATGTATGAGAAAGTGAAGGAATATCAGTTTTAGAAACTCCTAGTTTGGTTAATGTGGTATTACTAGTGATATAATTATATTTTTGTAAATATCCTCTAATAATTTTAGGATTATGTTCAGATTACCTCATAACAAAGTCATGATGTTTAGCTTGGTCAAGAGCTTCATTAAGCATTTGGGGAGCAAATGTTCAAATCTTATATTGAAGAGTGGGAGTTAAAGTTATGATAAAGAGTTTGATTAAGTTATCATTAGTAATGATATGGTCATATTTATGGGCCAATGATTTACATATTTTGATAAATTCATGATCTAATTCAATGGGAGGTTGCTTAGCATTGATGAAGTGACTAAGGAAATTTTTGGGAAGATCATTGCGTTGAAACTCTTTAACCAAAGGACTAACCAAATATTTAAGTTGACAAATATAATGTTGGGGAAGTTGATTATACCATTATAATACATCACCATTGAAATATCTCACTAAGATTTTAGTTGTGGCGAAGGTATTAGTTTAAATCCACTCTTTATAAAGGTCATCAAAGGCTTTGAGAAATGAGGTAGGGTCTTTAGTACCATAATATTTGATAGTTACATATATGTTACCAATATCAATGGATATAATAAAGGGAGATAAAGGCTCATTTTTAATGGTTTTAAGCATCTTTTTATTCATTATGAGTTTAGAAATAACATTACCTAAGGCATTTCAAAGAGGTGGAGGAATGAAATTAGGATTAGCTTAAGGATGCATAGTTAGAGGTTTATTAGCCACATTAATTAAATATTATTGAAGTTACATATTTTTTTTGTGTTATAATTGTGCATTATATTCATTTTTTAGATAACTTGGGTTAAAGGTTGAGTTGTATCAGAAGGTGGCTTGTTGTTGTTAGGAGCACTCCCAAAATCAGTGTTAGGGGGAGGTTTACTAAAAGAAGGATTATTAGTGGGATTGTTAAGTAAACTTCTATCAATTACTCCCACATTAGTTTGAATATTTTAAAGATGAGAAGTTTCTTCATAAAGAAAGGATTATATCCATCAACATCATCTTGAGGTGTTATTTGCACCATATTATAGTTCATGGATGAAGGAGGAGAAGAAGTGACCCAAGAGAGATGGTGTTCTTGGGAGAAAAAGAGAGGGAGAAATAAAATCCCATTTGGTATCTAAATGGATTAAAGATATCCAAGAATATTTTGATAGGATACTTCATTATGACTAAAGAGAGATGAATAAAATGCAAATAAGGAGAAATATGGAACTAGATTGATAAATAGGGAAGGCAAAAAGTAGTATAAGGTTGACTAGGTTGACCAAGCACAAAAAATAATGTTTGTAAATAGTACAAGGTTGATTGGGTTAATCTAATACAATGAAAAAAGGATATAAAAATAAAAACTATAGTCTATAAATAGTGCATGCTTGACTAGGTTGATCCAATATAGTGAACAAATGCTGGAAAAAGGTACAGGGTCAATTGGGTTGACCTAATATATTAATTAAGAAGCCTATAATAGGGTGTGAAATGAAAAAAGATAACTTTTTTCAGGCAATTTTAAAATAAATAGATGAAAGGAAATAAATAGTCAATTGGATTAACTCTAGCCAATCTAATTGAGGCACACAACATAAAACCTTGCACCAACATTGGCTAATGCAAATTTTTACAATGCAAAATAAAATTGAGTAAAGAGAAATAAATCAACTTAGAAAGTAAAGATTTAATTAATTGGTCAACCTTAGTGTTTATTATATTATTAAGGTATGATTTTAAATGTGATGGGAAGTTGGCTATAAAAAGGAACTAAACTAGTAATATAAGAATGGTTTTAGGTAGTATGGATTGAAAGAGACTATAGTGGTAATGATATAGGCCTGGTATTAGGGCCTACACCCTCAATTCACACACTATAGCAATAAGGGTGTTGGGTTTTTAGATATAATATATCATTAACCATGATTTATACTTGACTAGAGTATTAATTTAGCTTCCCTCTTGGTGATGAAATCCAAGTAGGTTGGCTTTGGGTAGACAAATGTTAAAATGCTTGTTTAGATTTTGTGATTTGGTTGTGTGCATAAAATAGAAAATAGTGAAACTAAATGATTAATTTAAAAACATATAATTAAGATATGTGATCTATTCTAAGAATTCAAGCAATAAGAAAATAAAGTGTGAAATAATTAGTAATATATAAGGTTAATTTAAACTTTGAAATAAGGTATAATTTTGATAAAGTCAACAATGTATGCATAAAATATAGAACAAGGTTGACATTGTCAACACTATAGTACAAAAGAATTGTCTAAAAATGAATAGGGTTGGTAGAGTTGACCTAGTTATCTAGATATAACATAGAACATAGAATTGGGTCGATAGGGTCGATCCAGTTGACTATGTAGGGGTAGTTTTAAATACTACAAACTGTAAAAGGAAAGACTATAAAGAAAGATATAGAGAGATAGAAAGGAACCTTGGTGGATCAGAGATGCAAAGCATGAAGATTATTGAATAACCTTTATATATGCTTTCAAAATTTGCTAACTAAGTTGATTGGGTTGATCAATATTCACATAAACTTGTTGTTGAGTGCCTAAAAATGTATAGGGTTGACTAGGTTGACATAGTAGTCTGGACCAAATGCCTAATAATGTACAAGGTTGACCTAGTAGTCTAGACTAAATGTCTATAAAGCTAAAAACATGTATTGGGTTGACTAGGTTGATCTAGTATCCTATAACTAAAATCTTATACATAAAAGTTAGATACTTGGTCAATAAAGTCAATCTAGTATGGTAAATATATGATAAAAATAATGATGAATGAAAGAAATTAAATAAGGTAAAAAAATTGTACAAGGGTTAGTTCACATCAGGTTCACCAAAATGTATTATGAAGGTGAAGCCAAAGTGAATAAAATATTAAGAATAAAGTAAAAACATGAATACAATCCAACCAGTGGTGCGATAGGATTCATGTTGGGTTAACTAGAATGTATTATGAATGTGAATCCAAAGTGAATAAAATACTAAGTAGAAAGTGAAAATGTGAAGAAAATCTAATTAGTGGTGGGATAGGATTTATGTTAGGTTCACCAAAATATAAGCAATTAGAAATGCATCATGTTTATAAATTCATCTTGGCCTAGATAAGATAGAGCATAAATACACTTCTAATTGGGAATACATTTATTAAGGGCATGACTAATATGGGGATCTGTTACACCCATTTAGGGGATCACTTGTCATAATACACCATACTAAGAAGGGTTCCAAATCCTACAGTCTAACACAATCATGTAATAACCCTATAAGAGTCCTATGTTTAATGTTTACTCTACTATAATAAACCAGAAAGTAAATATAATCTAGTTCACAATAAAACTTATGGCATAATAAAGGGGATTAGTAAAGAAATAAAAACATGCATAGGAGAATATAAATTAATCTAAGTATGAGTAAGACCCTAATACATGAAATATGAAGAATAATATTATTTGAGCCAATACTTATACTACTTTTATCTACTAAAGAGAGGAGAATAAAGTTATAATATACTTCCCCAACTGTGAACCCATCAAGACTCAATCTCTCC
The DNA here is from genome assembly GCA_037957365.1 of Torreya grandis. NCBI lineage: Eukaryota > Viridiplantae > Streptophyta > Pinopsida > Cupressales > Taxaceae > Torreya > Torreya grandis. Next base: position 3,583,342 of record JARHVA010001039.1, on the reverse strand, counting down.
CTTTGCCAAAGGGGATTCACAAGAGGTTGTTGTGGTTTGTAAGGATAACTAAGAAATTCCAAAACATATAAGACTTATCCACAAGACTATATTCTTTGAGTAGAAACCCTAAGCTAAGACTCCTCAAGTAGAATGGTGGAAGAGCATATTTTAAAGAAGTGAAAGTGAATAATAACTATTGATTGCATATTTAAATAATGAGGAAATGATATTTCATTTATAGGTGGATCCCACCCTAAATAATTTTAAATATGTCAGTTATATACGGTTAACCTAGTCATCCCTATATGTTTTTAGGAGATAAATCACTAGGTCTCGAGCTAGGTCAGTCAAAGGGATAATGAAACTCCAAGTGAAAAATACCCAAAATAGTATAGTGTCAACCTAATCAACCATTTACAATAATTAGAGGATGAAAACTATATAGGGTTGACCCAATTGACCTAGTACAATCAATTGGCTAAAAGGGATCAAGGTGAGGAAAAGAGGGATGGAAAGAGGAAAAAGACTGGAGGAGTGTTCAAGGGAGGAGTAATAGCTTAGGGAATGGTTTTAAGATTTGATTATTTGGTAATAATGTGGAAATAAGGGACAATAATCTTGAAAATCACTAAAGATCTACCTACCCCTTTCTCAGTGCACCACTTAGGGCATGCATTCAAAGATTGAGTCTTGATGGGTTCTTACAAGATGTAAAGCATAAATATTTGATAAAAGTCAAAAATATTATCTGTATACACTAACATATCAAAAATAAAACTTCTACATACCCTCATATGGTAAAAATAAGCACTATAACCCATGTTGACAAATTACTAATCACTTACCCAACTTATCAGTATAGTATCATAACCCACTTCCACAACCAAAAGGAAAATAGTAATCCACATAAAAAAATTCTAACATAAAGGAATGATCAACTAATACATCTACAGTCTACAATAAGAAAATTCACACCGCACTATGTGGTACCAAACTAAAAATGATCGTATAAAGTTTCTCACCCCTAGGATTTATGTATATAGGACACAAAAATAATGAATGTAAACTTAAGTGATAATAACTCCATGCTTTTTAAATCATTCACAACATAAAACACAAATGATGAAGGTGATTTGATTACCAAGAAATATGTAATCATACTTGAGGTTGTTATAGGTACAATCACTGAGGGGGGTGAATCACTGATGCATGATATTTCAAACTTCAATTTTAATTCTTTAAAACTCTTAATCAATGACCATAATCATTCATAAAGAATATAAGATGTTCATAATAATGAATAATAAATATGATTCAAGATCACACATATAACACATGATCTATGTGGGAAACCCTCGTAGGGAATAAAACCCACTCTCAAGCCTAAAAAGACATGGAATACTTGGCATATAAGATGATCACAAACATGAGACCTTTTAGTGAAGATCCCACTTCACAAGGAGAACCCACCCCTAAGTATGAACAAGCACCCACTAGTTCTAGATGTTGAACACCCACACAACACCTATGAAATAAATATCTCTAAAACTCTAATCGTAGATCAATCTAATTGAATAAATAATGTATAACACCTCTATTTTAACTCATTACACACACTTAAAATTTCTCATATACGCAATGCATCTAAACACCCTTTTGGATCACTCTAGGATTCTTCACTCATCCTCAATCTACTCTATACTTCAATCCATCCATTGAATACACTCTCTTTTATCTCTTTCCTTCATCTTTATCTTATGATATTTCAATGCACACATCCAAGTCTAGAAACCATTGCCTTGGTCTATATATTTTATGGAGTCTTTTGAATATCAACATCTAGGTCAGCCATAATACTTGCCTTAATCCTTAAGACATCTAGCATGCTAACACATAGATCAAATTCATCCACAAAGGTTTGCCATAATATCTATAGGTTAGAGTTAAGGATCTACACCTTTCAATTAGGCCTTAATAGCCATTATAGGTCTCATGGAGACCTATTCACCCATTAAGCACTTCATTGAGAAAAACAAGAACATAAGATCACTTTTAATTACATGGGTCCACTCCATATGATCTCTAAGACATCTTCAGTTGATTGATCTTACCAAAAAATTCTTATTCTAAAGCACAAATTTCTCAAACATTATTCTGTATACAGAAAGACCCTGAACAAATAAATAGTCAAATTTAAAGTTCTATATCTTCACATGTATAAACATTCATACTTTATAATTATATTTTCTAAATTTAACTTGAAGTCCTTTACATATTTGATTTTTATTTCAAGAAAATTATCCTAGTTTAAAAGTTATAGCTCAAAAACTAAGCACTAATTTTCTCTCATAATTTGAATATTTGAATTGCAATTATCACTATTCAGACACTAAACATTGAGCACTTTAATCTCATCTTATGATCCTTAGCAACTGTGGATAAATACACACCATCAATCTCCTTAGAGTAGTGTAGTCTTTATATTATAATGTTCACCATTAATCTTAGATCAGATCTCCCATGATTGTTCCACTTGGAACCTATACTTGCCTTTTACACATTTGACTCAACCCACACCATTGATCTATAATTGTATGAACACTCACAAACTGTTGATCTTTTATCAACTAAATGAGATTATGACACTTGTCAAAAATGTATTTAATCTTAAAAATCTTTGACATTTTGACCTCATGTGTACCACTAGACCAAGATATAGATAATGAATTCTCACCATTGGATCTACTGACTAGTGACCTCAGACTTCAATGTAGTTAAACTTGATGGTCTTTATCCCATCACAGTTTGCAAGAACAACTTTAAAGGTTTATAACTTGAGCTAGAAAACACTTTAAGAGTCCAAATTTTAATGGTACCTTCTTGGCACTATTGAAAACATTTACATAAAATCCTTTGACCTTAGTTGACTTTATAAGTTCCTACATTAAATTCACAAACTTTTTGGTTCATATATATCTACATGACGTGTAGTGATGGTCTAGATTCTCTTAAGCTATAAGATGCATGTTTTTATTTCCAAATGAATAAGTGACATACTATAACTTCACCAAGACATCTATGTATGCCTCATAAATTCTTTTTCCTTATAGACCTATAAATGTTCCATATCTCTCCAAGCTATCAATATAATCACTTTGTCATTAATGCATTGATAGCACATGCTCTATTTGACATCAATGGCAACCAAACATCAATGACCATGCTCAAAAATCTCCCCCTTTGACACTAATGATAAAGGGTCTCTTCCTCAACATTCCAATAATCATTCCTCAACATTATACATGAATTCAAATACTATTAAGATGATCAAGATACTTACATACTTTCAGGCATATGAATCAATTGCTTCACCTTTAACATACACCAATGTAAATTTGGACTTCTTTGATCCTTGGACCTAACAAACTACTCACAAAGCTTAGAAAGATCCCCCTAACATCATGCACACCTCTTCAAGTCTCTACAAATATTTGAGTTAGATCCACTTAACTCCATGCTTTATCTAAAAAAGATCATCTTCAATAAGTCCTCTTAGTGAACTAGGTCTACCAACAGTACTTCAAACAATATGGATCTCATAGCAATAAAACAATTTCCCTTTATCCTTTACAAGCCATTATGGTTTAGAACCTTTTCAAAAACACTCTCATGGAACCATGTCATACACAAATTTCCATATATAGAACTCTAAGACCTTCATGATAAGAACAATATGAAAACACATTCTCCTCCTACTCAAATGACTTTGTAATTATTCATGAATAACAAGATGAATCCCAAGCTTAATCTTAGATACTCAAATGTGGACATTGTCAATGGTTTAGTCATAATGTCTACAAGTTGTTCTTTTTTAGACATATATTATAATTTAACAATTTTAATACTTACTTTTTCTCTTAATAAATGATATATAATAGTAATGTGCTTGGTTTTTTTGTGTATAAAAAAATTATTAGAATACTAATTTCACTAGTATTGTCACAATCGATAGGACATGGTCCATTTTGTCTTACCTTATAATCTTTCAATGTGTGTTTCATCCACATTACCTAAGTATAATAAGAAGCATTATCTATATACCCAACTTTTTTAGTTGATAGAGATACAAATGCCTATTTTTTACTTATATAAAACACCAAGCATTCACCCATGGAGAAAACACCACCACTGGTACTCCTCCTATCATCTACACATTCTACCAAATTTTCATTAGTGTTTGTCTTTAGAGTAAATTATTTACTCTTGGGGTACCATAAACCATACTCTATTGTGATCTTAAGATATCTTAAGATCTTTTTGATCGATTTCAAGTGAGATTCTTTGGGATCATCTTGAAACCTTCCTACAAGGCCCACTGCTTGTATGATATTAGGCCTAGAGTTAGTAGAGTATAAGAGACTTCCAATCATGGATCTATATAAATATTGATCAAATTTTGGTTAGTCATCTTGTTTAATTAACTTACATCTAGTGATAATTGGAGTACTCATTGGATTACAATCCAAAATGTTAAAATTTCTTAGCATATCTTTGATATATTTTTCTTGTGAAATGAATATCCCTTCATTAAGTTGGTTAATTTTTTATCCTAAGAAGAAAGAAAGTCCTCTAAACATTGACATTTCAAACTCAATCTTCATAGCATCTATAAATTCTCTCCTCAAATTTTCATTGTGAGAACCAAATATTATGTCATCAACATAGACTACTACTAGTAATTGATGAGTTCCATCTATCTTGATATAAAAATTACTATAAACTATCCCTCTTGTGAAGCCTTATCTCAATAGATACTTTTCTAATATGTCATACCAAGCTCTAGGAGCTTGTTTAAGACCATATAAATCCTTCTTTAGTTTGCAAACATAGACCTATTTACTTGACATTAACATAAAATAGGTGGATTAATATAAACTTTTAAGTATTGTGCAGGTTGATCAATATAATTTTCAGCCTAATGGTTGGTATGATCCCATTATTCACTTACTAATTAATGGCACTTTTCCTATGGGACTAACTAGGGAGAAGAAAAGAGACCTAAGGCTCAAATCATCTCATTATTTGATCATGAATGGAATCCTTTATTAAAATAACTTTGAAGGTGTGTAATTAAGATGTTTATCCAAGGAAGAGGTATCTGAAATCATGAGCATGTTTCATTAAAAGTTAGGAAGTGGAAATCCATCTCGAAGAACCACAACCCACAATATCCTTAGGTCTGACTAATATTGGCCCACCATCATTAAATATGCTCATAATTATGTGAGGGAATTGCATTTATGTTAGATTTTAATAAAAAAAGAACCAAAGGTAGCCATACTTTTACAGCTAGTCATGATTAAAAAACCCTTTACATAATGGGGGTTGGATTTCATTGGGGTCATAAATTATAACTCATTATAAGGTCATAAATACATTATGATAGATACTCACTATTTCACCATATGGATTGAAGTATTAGCTACCAAATAGTGTAGAACTAAAGAAGTGATCATGTTTTTAGAACAAAACATATGCACCAGATTTGGGACTCCACTCTCTTTGGTATGTGATAATGGGTATGCATTCACATACATATAAATGATAGAATGGGAATATGATAATGGTATTATCCTTAAGTTCTCATCCAACCATTACTCTCAAGATAGTGGAGTATCTAAATCAATGAACAAGAACTTGATGAAATAAATTAAGAAGTCTATTGTAGACAAACCTAGAACATGGCATAATCTCCTCAAATATGCCCTTTAAATAGATATAAATAGAGTCAAATAGGACCTTCAAGCATTTCCCTTATTATTGGTATATGTCCTAGATCCCATATTCCCCATCACACTTAAGATGCCAACTTACAAGTTTATGTAAGAGTATATGGAAGAAGACCAAGAATTTACAAACTTAAGGCCACTTGACATAGTTCATATGGAGGATGCCTGACAAGAATATTTTGTTAAATTTATTAGCCACCAACCCAAAATAGAAAGGTGGTTTGAAAAGTGATCAAAGATTAAGATGTTAAAGTAGGGAGACTTAGTTATTATTTGGGACAAAGCATCTAAGCCCAATGGTAAACATGGTAAATTCACACCTATGTGGATTGGACCCTATCAAATTTCCAAAAAACTTGGATCTAACACCTTAAAGCTAAAATATCTATAATAATTAGAGTTCACACTACCCACCAATGGGAAATATCTCAAGCATTACTTTTCTATCACTCCACCTAGGATATTCATGGAATAAATCTATAAGGATGGTTAGAATTAGTGTAGGTAGGCTAGTATAGTTCCCTTTTATCCTTTTCATTCATCTCCCTTGTTTTTATATAAATTGGTATATATTTAATTAATTTTAATTTTCTTCATATTTTGTTTCTTTCAATTGTGTTTGTTTTTTGTTGTGTGTTTACTCTACGTTGCTTTGTTCCTTATTTCTAATAAGTTCTATTGGATAGCCCTCAACCCAAAGTTAACTTTATTATTAAAATAAATCCACAAGTTCAAAAATGTAGGTATGGATCTTAAGCAGGTGATTACCATGGGTTTGAAATATGAGCTTGATGCTATAATTTAAAGAAACTAATAGGGACTAGTGAATAAGTTAACTATTTCATAAGGACTTAAACATTTTTTGATCTAAAATTGGTTTTAAGAAGAATTATACATGTAGAATGAAATTTTAAGTTATTAAGACATAGTCATGTTTGAACTTAAAAAATATCCTTGCTTGGGAAAAGGGGTCCAACCATAGGTGATTATCTGAAGAACATACACTTGACCAAATCCTTAAAACCTAGCTATCCTAGTTCTCAACCTTTTCTAAAAAGCCTAAAATATCTAGAGATACAAAAACAAGATATTATTTCAAAATCAAAAGATTTTCAAGAAAAGGTGAATGTATTAATATCCATGAGGTCTATGGATGCCTAGCTAGCAATGGAGCAAGATTGTGAGTAGAGCCAAAGGTATCTCTGTCAGGGATATAACAATAGATCAATGTTGAAGCCTTCCCTAAACTTAAATCATGATGTTTAATGAGTATCCAAACATGCTCCATGTTAAGGTTAATGATTAGAAAATTTAAACCTAGAAGTTGTCCCATAAATCACATGAAAAATAGTAATTAGAATCAAAGAACACACACAACAATGTTATGTTTTGATGTTTTATCCTAACTCTACCAATGTAAGATTTGTTTTAACCATGAACTAACCTTATTAATGGAATTAGTTAAGTGGAATAAGTGACCTAGTTATTTGTCTGAACTAGAGTCTCTAAGTTCTAACATATTTCTATGTTCCCTTGAAAGTCACCATTTGTTGAGATCAACATACCCCCATTTCTAAAAAATAAGAACCCTTGTGCAATTTTTAACCTTAACACTAAAAACTTGACATGTTTTAAAGATTATTTATATTTGAATATCATCAATGCCTGATAAGGGTGTCCTTTTTGTTCATGATCCTACTTTAACTTTGCCTAAAATTACTAACATTGGATCTTCATCCTTTGGTTACAGGTTTCATGGGACCCTCATCAAATGGAATACAATTGAATTTTACAAATTAATCCTTATTCAGGATTTAACTAGCCTTTGGTCTTTAAGAACTCAATATTAAATCCATGTTTTAAATGCCTCAAAACCCTCCTTCAAAAACCCTTGCTTAGATCCTTTAGTTTAAATCCAAAATTGACAAGAGCAAAATTAGTGGGAGAATTTTTAAAAATTCAATGAAATAAGTTTAATTTTTATGCTAAAACTTAATCATGTTTTTAAACATTACTAATCCCTAACATAAAAATCATGTTTGGTCCCTTTATATTTTAATTTCTTTTATTCCTTTTATTTTAAAACTAGGTCTAACTTTAATTTTTTAGGGTCCCTTACTTTCCAAGCTCAGCCTCACTTTATGTTTCATGGTCCCTCTTGGTACTTAGCCTAATTTCCTAGTCATAAAGCCTCATTCATATTTTTAAACATAAATGAGACCTTAGCCTAAAGACTTTAGCCTAATTTTTTTAAATTTTCCCAAGATATAACTTTATTATCTTGATTCTTTATAGGGTCTATAGCTTACACTTCATCAAGCAAGATTGGTCAGACAAAATGAAGGAGACCCAATGAAAAATATTTTGGTTTGTCAAGACAATCTTTCTCAATCACTCAAATCACAATCAATGGCTCAAAGGAGCCCATACAAATATCAACACTCCACAAACTCTTCACAGGGTCAAAAGAGTCAAAGCTTAAGATCCCCATGGAGTTTCCATGTGGCACTCCCATGTTCAAAATAAATATCAAAAGGACCTTGGGATAATATCTTGCATTATAGTTTTTATTTATTCAAGGGCTTATCATTTTATTATGTTTCAAAAACTTAGGCTTATGACTTGGTATAAGTTTTATATACTGCCATGAGCTGACTTGATCCACTTTATGACTATAGGGACTAATAATGTTTATTTATTTGGATCATAACCTATGGTTTTTTCTTAATCATAAGAATAATTTGACTTAGCATATTAAACCTAAGATTTTGTGGGACCAACTATGTTTGAGACCTAAATTTAATGTTCTTGTGCTTTCCATTTGATGCATGCGACGCTGTCATTGACACTCACAAGGCCTTCAAATTTTATCCCTATATGAAAATTTTATTAGAGATTATTTTTAAAATTTACATAAACATCATTGACACCCATGAGGCTATCAAAATTTATCTCAAAATCCAATTTCACTCAGAAGATTAATTCATTTTAGACTTGCATCTCAATATCTAAACTAATCACCCATAGATTAATCTAGTTTATTTAAAATCCATGTCTAGACTCAAGATCCTTATAAATAGGTTTATATTTGCATAGGATAATCTTGAATAGCGTTTAAGAATCTATTCATGTTTTTAAACATTGACCCTAACCTTAGTCTATATATGCCCCATGGCCTTTTGAGCCTAATAAGCTTAGTTTAACAAAAGGTCCCGTTACCATAAAACTTAGCATAAAACTTTTAATTTAAACTTTTATTATGTTTATTAACATGATAAAACCCTAAGTTAAAACCTTGAATTAGATCCTTTTTTATTCAAGGCCCCCTTTTAATGTGTTTTAAACTTAGCCTAAAAACATTATCCTAAAGTTCTTTTCATGTTTATTAATATAAAATAGAACTATAACTTAAGTTCTTTGTATGTCATGATACTAATTAAAGCTCATGTATATTTTTAAGATGTATGACGCATGATGATCTGCATAAGGAAGATCAGATGACATGAAACCAATATGGACTTTTCAATAAAGCTATGGACAAGCATGAAACCACCATGTGGTGGAAGCATGTTAAAATGTATATTGGTGATGGGCAGAGCTTCAAAGACTTAAAAAACTACCAAGTGGCACAATCATGAAGACTGATATAGATAAGGACCAATAGCATACAAGTCCTAGGATCAAGATCAATAGTTTGCATTGATCCATGTATGAATATCAGATGGCATGAATCCAAAGGAAGATTTTAAAAGGAAATGGCTAGTTATTTAAAGTTATCATGCAAAGTGCCATGAAAGCTACAAGTAGGATGCCACATAGATGTCAGATGGGCACAAGACAACAAAATTAGAGATTTTGTGGGATTAGAAAAGAAAACATATAAATACAAATATATAAATCAAATCCAAGGCATGAATTCACCTAAGTCTAATTAAACCATCACCATTAAATCTATATAAAATCCCTATCCTCCACTTAAATCCATAATTCAATCATAAATTAACAACAATCAATATAGAAAGAACCCAATTGTCATGTGAGCAAGTGCAAACTGATCCAGATATAATTTGTAACCTAGTACTGAGAAATTTAAAAAATTAATAGTCATGGTAGCTAAAAAGAAACATGTAGAAGATACCAAGCTATATTTGATGATGGACTCAGAAAGAAGGTTATTTAAAGACATATTACTCAACACTATGTCCTTTAACACTAGAGAAAATAATTAGTCCAAGATCTTTTGGATAATTGAGGACTTACAACCCATAACCAAAGAAGAAGAGGAGATTTCATCCTTCAATACAAGGTATTATGACCTGGTTGTAGCACAAATGATAATCCTTCACCATGTAGTAGCTAAACCAGAGATACTTCACTATATTGATGTCCTTCTCCCTATTTTTAAAGAGTGTAAAATTGAAAATGGCATGATAATTCATGAGTGTACTTGTAAATGCATTGAGTATGCATCCCCCATTATATTTGAGAACTACTAAAATATCCCCAAGCCTTAGGTAGATGTGCCCACACTCATTTAATGGGATAAGAAAAATGACCTCAAAACCATCTTGACACCATGGCTGTATTCTGGAAACCATGTGTTTTCTGACCCTAGTTAGAACATTCCCGTCATCCAATTTGACCTATAATTAGAGTAATAATGACGCTAATGAATAAAATTTATAGAATCCCCAAAACCACTTATATTGATAGCATATGTGTGCCCCTAGTTTATTTTATGATTGAAAATGATCTAACTCCCTCTATTGGAGAGATTTTTAGTACATGCTTATGTAAATATATCTCCATAGTCAATAAATGGATTAAGAGAGAATTATATATGATGTCTTACCTCTTAGATGCCATACCTACCACAATTGAGATCCCTAGATTTAAGGGATGGTCTCCTAAGAGGACACAGATAGTGTCCTAGTTTTATTCCAAGGTACATATCTTCAAATATAGAAAACATATTCATTTTATATGTGATTACATATATCCTCATTTGAATTAGGCCTTAATAGGAATAATATGCCAAGGATCATCCCATTGGAAAATAATTCCATTGAATCCATTGGGGACATATGGTTTTACATAGAATACATAGTTATCTAGATTGAGGGAACATAATTCACTCCACTAAGGTTACCATTCAATGTTCCAAATAAATTATTTTAGTAGGAAGTTGTATTTCAAATATGCAATGGTATAGATGGTGTCTATAAAGAGAAAAAGAAAGGTTTGATAAATATTCTATGCTTGGATATTGGTAGGACCATCTTCCAATATTGGAACAACATTAAATATGCTGCTAGACATAGATCCTCTTTCAAATTATAGCATGATGACTTAAGGAAATGAGACCCAAATGATAAGGTCACAAATCATTTAAAGGCTAAACAACTAAATGTGCCTTATGAACATCATCTAGGTGCTTATGACCATATGTACACAAAATCTTCATCATTGTATGAAGTCTTGATAAGGTAGAATAAACTCAACATCAACTTAGAGTCAAGGTTGATGAGAGATCATTAAGGATATGATGATTTATGGCAACTTGGTCAGAGGTAGTACCACCTATTGGGGGGTCAATCTTATAGACCTCCTCTAACACAATAACATATAAAAACATATTAGTTCAAGATACAAGTTCCACAAAGACCTAAATTACAAATTGAATAAAGGCCTAAATAAAGTGTTGTCACTTGGATTTTCACCCTTTGAGGAGATGTCTCAGATATCCTCATCCAAGTGGCATAATTTAAATACCTATAGGCTTTTCAATAGCCTAAGGATGAGGTGAATTTTTATATAGGGATAGCTCCCTTGATGTACCACTTTGGATCACTACTACACCTAAAATTGAGGGGGAAAGGGAGAGAGAAAACTAAAATCAAACTATCCTAAAGGAGTTAATACACCAATTTTTTTGATGACTACTAACAAGCTGCATGTTACACATGAGAACAAGGGACTAACCAAACATACACTTCTCCAATCTACATCTTCTCACATCAATGTTACATTATGAGGTTATGGGTGAATTTTTAGGCTAGGAGGAAAATAAACGAGGCCTTAAATGGCACTAGTGAAGAAGAATAACTCACTCAACCTTGACACTTCCTAGAACATTTCACATGCCCTACAAGAAGAAGATTTACAACTTAAAATAGGTGAGAGAATGAGGCAATCATTCTAAGGAAATACGAGATATTACTTATGAAAAATCAAACATTCCAAATGAACACAATAATAATAATCATGGAAGAGGTAAACATTAGTAGTGTTATTTATCCATGGTATTCAAATGAGTAGGGATTTTCCATACATAGGTGTAACATGTGTTAAAATAGCCAAAATGGCTAGTTCTTATAGAATTTGAGAGAGAGAGAGAAGAGAGAAGTTAGAGGGTCACAAGGACACTTGTTGAGTTGAGAAAAGGAGTTAATTTTGCATGAAAATAGGATGTGGGATGAACCATGCAAGGTAGAAGAGATAAGTGGCCATAGTGGGCTTGAAATTTATGAAAAGTGGCATGAAATTCTTTGAGTTGGCTTAGAAAATTTAATTCATCATCCACACCTATTTAAACATCCCAAAACTAATTAGGGATAGGTTTTATGATTGTAATTAAGGGAAAGGATTTCATACATGTCTCTCCATGCATTGGTTATAATCTCAGTCATCTAGAATCTTCCTAAAATGAGTTATCACCATTTGTAGTCCAAATAAATCTTTTTTTATGCACCCTGCATACTTGGCCTCAAAATTGGCTTCAATTTTCTAGGAAAATACATGGGAGGGAGTGGATGACACCTATTAATACTTTCCATGGACTTATATTTCTTAGGCACACTTTAAAAGTTCATCCACTTAAAGTTTCCATACTTATCACCATCTTGCTCACTATGCTAGTTTTTAATGGCTGAAATAAGATCTATTATTTTGAAACTTAGGAGTATTATAAAGGTATTAAATCACTATATTTAGTTATTAAAATTATATATCTTCCTCCCAAACTTGATTTCATCTTTAGACTCCTAAAACCTACAAAACACACAAAATAGTCAAATGTACCCTATTTTGTACCATGTATGTATAATTATATATAACTAAAAATGGTGGGGAGGAGCTTGAGAGAGTTTTATAAAATATATAATCCTTTTTATAGATAAACTATGCAATTTGAGAAGCTTCTCGTCCTCATTTTTCTAATCAGGTCCTTGTAAGGGTTTTAGGCTTGTTTTCACCCTTAGGGTTTGTTCATGAAGATTGGATGTTGTTTTTTCAAAATAATTATAGAAATACATATTTCAATACCTTCATCAATAACCTTTAACTTTTTATATCCCCATGCATAGCCTCAAGGGAGATGTGAGCATCCAAAATTGTCTTTTTGAGCTTCACTCTTCATTTCCACATGCCTAATATTGTCTCTAAGCCCAAAGATGGATTCTTGATGTTTTATCTAAAATGTGGAATATAAAACACAATTTTAATTACCTTATTAATATACTATAATAGGTTTGAGTGATCATCTAAATACAAAAGTGTGAATGACTATCCATTTGGCCTTGGCCTAGAACCTTATCTAATAAGCCTACCTACAACCCTTGTATTATGAGCCATTAAATTAGAATTATTTGCATTATATAAATTTTAAAAAATCTTTAGTTACCCAATATTAATTCTCAAATATTTTTTAATTACCTTCTCATGCTCAAATTTAATTTGACCTCTCATTTGAACTTTAATCCTAAACCCTACCTAGTGAGTCTGACTGCAACCTTGGTATTTTAAACCTTCATGTTTAGTTCCCTCTTTATAAATAAGTATTTTCATGTTGTTTTATATGTTTTAAAACTTTAAAAAACTTATTTCCATGTCTAACCAGCCTCTAAATCACATGGTCATTGCCATTTCTCAAAGCCTATTAGTTTATGCATAAGGGGAGTGCCCTCTATCTAAGATAAAATAAGGAGAACTTCCCCTATTTCATTAGACTAAATTAATTTTTGATGGGATTAATAAAATTATAATTATGATATTTACCAATTTTTAACCCTTTATCAAGTCTATAAATCCCCCAACTTCTACAAAACCCAAAATAGTCAGTGTAAAAGGGACTATGCACAATGTTTTGATGTGAACTGTGTGTGTTGGATTAGAGCCCCTCCTCTATGAAATATTTCTCATGTAAATAATTATTAAATTTTTTAATTATAATAATGGGTATGTTCCAATATCTGTTTACTACTCTAACCTTTCATGTACCCCTCATACCTTGAACTCTCAAGACTGAATTCTATCATTTGACTATGTTTTGCTCCAATATACTTCACCTATAGGTGAAAATACATGGTTAAGGTTTAAAAAATTAATAAAACCTATATATATTCCATTATTTTTATTTCACACATGTTTAAATCCATTATATCCACCTTGTATAGGTTAGGCCTCATCAAACACAATCCCTTTGCTCTTTGCCTCTCACAGTCAACTATAGTTGACTATGAGAGGTCCTATAGGTGTTATATATGATCTGTGCATTGTTGAAAATAATGCAATCCTCATTAAATATATTTACACAATAATCTATCTACATTTGTTCCTTTCATTCTTGATAAGAATTTTGTTATCAAGGCTATCTAGCCTATTCTTCATGGTGACCCTACAACTAGCCTATAGGTGCATAATTATGATCTAAAGAGGCCTATAAGTGTGTTTGGGGAAACAAAACACAAAATTTCATCCCTTGAAATTAACCTTAGGTCATTAAAACTCTCAATAAACCATGTAATACTTATTCAATCATGAAACAAGGTTTTTATTACAAACTTGAGTAGGAAAGTTTTTTTGGAGTTCAAAACCTACAGATGGCACTATTAAAACTTAGTATATAAAAGTACAATTTTGGACTTTTCAAAAATATATCTCCACTTCTCTTCTACCATTAAAAATTTGTGGGGTTAATTCAAATTTTATAGGCTAAAAATATTAGTAAATTATATTCCTTAAGACTTTGTGACACTTCCTCATATGACATCAAAAAAACCATTAGGTGCTTTATTTTATATTTTTGGGGAAAATCTCCCTAGATTTAGTCATTAGGTTATTGAATGATTATTCACTTATCACCTACCACTTAACATACCAGTAATATATGATAGGCTCTCATCATCATGATAGGACTTAAAGTAAGGTTTCAACATGTTCAAATCCCTTCGTACAAATACCTTCATACTTTTGCTAGTGTCACCTATAGGTGCATACCATTTTATAGGCGGTATATGTGGAATGACAAGTAGTGAAAGAGGCATATGAGTTAGTTAATTACTATATACCTTCACCAAAGTTTTTAAATGTTTTTATAGTACTAAAAAGGAATGAAAAATCTATCAAAACTCCCCTTTTAACATGACATCCTCCATAAAGCACCTATAGGTGGGTACTCTGAGTTAGATATGGATGGTAATCATGAAATGGTCCATATGCTCTAGGAGTTTGATTTAATGGTTAGTCTACCTCATCTCATGGTATTTAAATGAAACCATATGATGTTTTACATCCTCAAAAAACTCACACACCTCATTTTGAATTTTGAACCCTATTACAAGACCTATGGGTGCATGTTAATGGTCAGAACCTAAGTACAAATATTGTATATGACTATTGCAATACTTTATCAACCATTTTAAAGATAAAATTGATTCTCCATGTTGGTGAAATACATAAAAATGCTTTGGGACTTTCATCACACTTCTGTGAACATGTTATGTAGACCCCATACATGTACTTCACCATGATTGTAAGTAGAAGTGGGTAAAGAGCTGACTGAGTATGACAATAGATTGAAAGTTTGATACAAACATGGAATTATGAGGTAAAAAATGGAAAGTATTTGGTCCCTAAATAATTTAAACATGTAAAACACCATATTAGCTTCACATGAATCTCTTTTAGAGAACACAACCTTTTAAAGGTAGTGAAAATACCTGCCATTCCACTTGGGACATCAAAAAAAAAATTAAAATAAAAAGCCCAAGATATATTTTAAAAACATGAAAATTAGAATTTAAATCATCTGAGAAGAGATCCAACATATTTTGGATCCAACATCACCAATTGGTTTGTATGGACTTGTCCAAAATGGAGCAAAACCTATAGGGTACAAGAAATAGTCAGCAGAAAAACATAGTCAACTTGTTAGAAATGGTTCATAAATCATGGTTGAAAAATAATTATACTATTGTTATGTAAATGTATCTCTTTTAGTGTAATACCACCTTCCAAAATCATTATACTTGAAACCTCTTCACTTGTCTATATTTAAACACAAACCTACTAGTCACTTTTGTGTGTATAAAAAGGCAAAGGAGTAGAATGGTTTTAGCTTAAAAATGGAACTTCAAAAGCACACAAAGCATGTAAATAAAATTTAGTAATATTAATATATGTTCCATGTCCTTCTCCCATGTTTCACCTTTCCCCATAATCCATTCAAGTGCCAAACTTCCCTTTTTTACTTGATTATTTGATGTTCAGTTAGATAACCTATAATATTCTAATTTAATTAACATTATTTATTACTAATATGACCTCTTGTATGTTTTAAATTAAAATAAGACACTTGGACACCTTAGGAACCATGCCACTTGCATTTATGACCCCTAAAATCCCACTGAATGACCCAAAAGTACAAATAAACTTATTAGATCATGACTAAGGCTAAAAAGGCATTAAATAACATCCAATGGATTATAACATACAATATGACATAATATTAAACCTATAAAAAAACTTAAAACTCAATTTTTAACCTATATGGGTCTCAATTTGACCTACAAGTCAAATTTGGTCAATAAATTGGTGACTTATAGGGGTAGCATGTCTATTATGCTAACTAGACCAATAGACTTATCAATCTATTAAGATTAGGGAGTCATAAAAAAATTTATAAAAACAAGAAGACTTTGACCATTGACCATGAGATTTGATCAAGATAACACCAATGACTAACTCAACCACACAAAACAAAAGACACACACAAAGTAAAAGCAAACACACATGTGCTTCATGAGCACTTATGGAACACACACACCAAACTAAACAAACTAAATCAAACATTAACTAACTTGAGATGAAAAATACATCCTATATCAAAGGGTAAGTTTTAAATCCTTCTTGCATCTTGACATGAAGGAATGAATGAGACATATAATATTTTGATCCCTGACATTGATGCCTCCATCTTGTTCATGATGTTTTCCAACTTTATTGTCATAGTGTTTAATGAGAACCAAGTAGCTATAAAAATATTGGATATGGAAATGAACTCTTCTTTCATCCAAATAGACTCAACTTTCTCATATGGATTTTCAATTAAAAACTCCAATGTTGGTTCAATAAGGCATACCTTCTTGATTTCGTTAGTGCTCTTAATAATATTAGGTTTCTTCTCAGCTACAAGTTGTTATAGCTCATCAAGGAGATTTTCATATTCTACCCAATCTTGGTCATTGTCCTCCATGAAAGAATCTTTATTTTCACTTGACCCTCAACTTGGAAAAGTTATTCAACCTCTTGAAAGAACTTTATTTATAGTTGCCAATCATCTTTATCCTCTTTATCATCTAAATATTAGGTTTCTTCTCAGCTACAAGTTGTTATAGCTCATCAAGGATATTTTCATATTCTACCCAATCTTGGTCATTTTCCTCCATGGAAGACTCTTTATTTGCACTTGACCCTCAACATGGCAAATTTATTCAACCTCTTGAAAGAAATTTATTTGTAGTTGCCAATCATCTTTATCCTCTTTATCATCTAGAACCACTACCTCTTCAATCTTATATTTTTGATGTGTTAGGTCATCAAGCTAGTGTTATTAAAGATCAAATTAATCTAATGGTGTTTCAAGACTAGGTTAAGGTATTGGGTCATATTTTATAAGAATAACTTCCACATTGGTCTCAAGAGAGTTTTCTAAGACTACAGCCTCTTTGGGGATGAATTGAAATTGTTCTCTATCCTTAATATCACATTCATCTTCATCATTTAGGACATATTTATGGATATAAAGTTGTATCTCAGCTACCATAACCTTATTTTTCTTTTCAAGGGCTGTAAGATCTTCCATCTCCTTCTCCTTCTTGGCGATGCAAAGACTAGGCATCTTGAAATCATGTGACTTAACCCAATAAGGTTTCTAAGGAAGTATGTTTTCCTTAAGAAAGAATTATAAATTATTATCAACAAACTATTCCTCTTTAGTTTCCCATACAATAGGTCCATCAAGGTAAAGGTTGATGGGATGAGGATAATATGAACTAGTTGGTAGATGTGGTACATAAAACTCAAAATTAGATTGAGAGTGAAGCGTAGGGGATTCCTTTGGAAGCTCTTGAGGAAGGGGAGGCAGACTTTGGGATAAAATGGCTTGGTTTTCTTGCTTCCATTTGAATAATTTTTTTGCATTTAATTTAGCCTGATCACTCTCTTGAGGGAGGTTATATAGGATGTGTTTAGGCATAGGATCTTCTTTTGGGTCTAAACATTCCATCACACCTTGACTCAACAATTTCATCCTTGGTTATTACTCTTCAATTTGCTTGGATAGGTTCTATTGGAAAAGTATTTCTTGAAGTTCATAATAATATTGATGAGGATGAGGATTACAATAGGGTTGACATGGAACGCAAGAAAATTCTTGAGGAAGGGTGGGAGGGGCTTGCATATGATCAAGCTCTTTCTAAACGTTACACTCTTTATCAAGGATTATATCCTCTTTCTTTCCCCATGACTCCACTATCTTATTATAGCTTATGGTGTTAGGATTAGGAGTCTCTTCTTGAGGTATTGATGTACTTTTAGGATTGGATGAAGTTTTCAATAAACATGGGCTTTATTTAGGCTTGGATTCTACACCTTGTATCCAACTTAGAATCTCATATATAGAGGTCACTTCCTAAGGTAGGGATGTAAATGAAGAGGGAAATGAGGGATTAGATTACACTTATTTTTTTGATGACATAGACTAATACATATTCATAGCCTATCAAGATTTGCTTCCAAAATAAAGTTTATCTTTTCAACTCTCTCTTCCAGCTGATTCGGAAAAGAATGAATTTGATAAGCTTAATTGGGTTCATGAGTAGGAATCATGTAGGACTAATAGAAATGTTGGTGAAGTGGATATGAAGGATGATAGATTTGGTGAGGCTATTTTTCATGATTTTTTATCCTATCTTCCAAAAATTAAATTAGGCAACTCACATCTAGCATCTCAATTTTGAGCCTTTGCAATTAGCTCTCTCAATAGGTTCCCCATTCTCCTTTGACTAACTATAAATAATCTCTCACTTTATTAATATGATGACTAGGAACATTTAGACCATATGCCCTTTGTGTTTCAAGATATAACATATACTTTTTATATCCCAAAAGAGTTTGGTTAAAATTGGAAATAGATTGACTTGAGAAGTGACTAGGTTGACTAGGAGAAAGATATGGAGAAATTTAATTATAGGATTGATACAAATCATGAAAATGTTTGTTATAAAGCTAATAAGGATCATAATATGGTTGACAATGGTCATAGAAAGACTTTTAAGAATCACATGAAGGTTGATAGGGAGTGTCATAGTCTTGATATGTCTCACTAACTTGTGTAAAATAGTACTCAACAACAAAGTCATCCATAAAACTTCATTAGGAAGTAAGAAAATAAGGAATGTTTATCAACAATATTCAAAAGGAATACTTGGGCTGCTTGACCAGTTGATGTAACTTTGGAGTTTCAATTAATGCTTATATAAATGACTCCGAAGGTTGATTATTGAAAGATAACACCAAAAATATTTCAAATCATTAGACTAAGAGTCCCACTAGGAATGCCAAAAACTATTATCACTTGGATTTTCACCCTTTGAGGAGATGTCTCAAATCTCTTCATCCAAGTGGCATAATTGAAATACCTCTAGGCTTGTGGGTAGCCTAATGATGAGGTGAATCTCTAGATAGGGCTAGCTCCCTTGATGTACCACTTTGGATCACTACTAAACTTAAACTTGGGGGGAAGGGAGAGAGAAAAGTTAAATAAAACTATCCTAAATGAGGTGATACACAAAATTTGTTGATGACTACAAACTAGCTACATTTTACGAATGAGAGCAAGGGACTAACCAAAAATACACTTCTCCAATCTACATCTTCTTACATCAATGTTATATTATGAGGTTATGGATGAATTTTTAGGCTAGGAGGAATATAAAAGAGGCCATTAATGGCACTAGTTAATATACTAACTCACTTAACTTTGACACTTTTGAGAACACTTCATATGCCCTACAAGAAGAAACTTTCCAATTGCAAATAGGTGAGAGAATGATATAATCATACTAAGGAAAAAAGAGTCATCACTTATGAAAAATCAAACATTCCAAATAAGCACAATAATAATAGTCATATAAGAGGTAAAAATTATTATTATTATTGATCCATGGCATGTAAATGAGCAAGAATTCACCATACTTAGGTGGAGCATGTGTTACAATAGCCAAAATGGCTAGTTCTTATAGAACTTGAGAGAGATAGGAGAAGAGAGAAGTCATAGGGTCATAAGGACACTTGTAAAGATGAGAAATTAGTTAATTTTATAAGAGAAGAGGATATGGGATTAACCATGCAAGTTCAAAATATACAAGTGGACATACAAGGCATGAATCTTATGAAAAGTGGCATGAAACTCCTTGTGTTAGCTTAAAAAGCTACATTCATCATCCAAACATGTTTGAACATAAAAAAATGATTTATGGTAGGTATTATTATTATAATTAATGGGAAATATTTCAAACATTCCTCTCCATGAAATTGTTTTACTCCTAGTCATCTGGAATCTTCCCAAAATGAGCTATCACCATTTGTAGTCCAAATAACTCTTCTTTTCTGTACCCTACACTCTTGGCCTCAAAATTGGATTTATTTTTATATTAAAATACATTATATTTAATTGATGAAACAATTAAAGACCCTCCATGTCCTTAAAATTCTCATGCACACCTTAAAATGTCATCCACTTGAAGTTTCCACACTTCTCACCATCTTGTTCACTATGCCAATTTTGACTAGCTGATATAAGACCTAATATTTAGACACTTAGGAGTTTTTTAAATGTATAAAAATACTATATTTATTTATTTAAAGTTTATATCTTCCTTCCAAACTTTATTTTAGATTTAGACTCCTTCATGAACTTGTAAAACACATAGAATAGTCAAAAGTACCTAGTTTTATACCCTATCTGTATAACTTTGTATAACTAAAATTAGTGGGAAGGATATTGAGAGAGTATTATATAATATAAAATATTTTCATGGACAAATTATTCCATTTGAGCATCTTCCCATCCTCATTTCTCCAATTGGTCCTTGCAAGGGTTTAGCAAGGGTTTTAGGCTTATTTTCACTCTTAAGGTTTGTTCATGAAGATTAGACATAGGATTTTCAAAATAATTCCACAAATTAATAATAAAATACCTTAATAAAAGTAATTTAACTTATTATATCCCCATTCATTTCCTAAGGGAAATGTGAGCATCCAAAATTGTCTTGTCAAGTTTGATTCTTCCTTTCCACATGCCTAATATTATCTTTGAGCCCAAAGATAGATTCTTGATATTATCTCTACAAGGTGGAAGATGAAACACACATATAATTACCTTATTAATATAATACAATATTTTTTAGTGATAACATAAGTCTATAAGTGTGAATGACTCCCCATTTGGCATTGGCTTAGAACCTTGTCTAGTAAGCATGCCCACAACCCTTGTGTTTTAGGCTATCCATTTGGAATTTTTTGTATTAAATTATATTTAACACCTATTTAATGATTCCATATGCATTATCCAATATATTTTAATTATAATCTCATGATAAAATTGAATTTGACCTTTCATTTGAACTTTAGGCCTAAACCCTACCTAGTGAGTCTGACTACAACATTAGTGTTTTAGACCTCCCTATCTAGTTACCTCCTTATAAATAAGTATTTTAATGTTTGTTTAGATGTGTTAAAAATTAAAAAACCTTATTTACATGTATTAATATCATCTAAATCAATTGGCCATTTCCATTCCTCAAAGCCTATCATTTTGTGCATAAGGGGAGTGACCTCTGTCTGAGACAAAACAAAGGGCACTTACCCTATTTCCTCAAAATAAATTAATGTTTAAGGTTATTATTGAACTTATAAATGTGATATTTACCAATTTTTAACCCTTTACCAAGTCAATATACACACCAAATTCTATAAAACCTAAAATAGTCAATGTAAAAGGGGACCATGCACAATGTTTTCATGTGAATTATATATGTTAGATTAGAGCCCCTCCTCTATCAAATATTTATCATAAAAATAATTACTAAAGGTTTGAATTATCATGATTGGGATTTTACAATCTCCATTTACTACTCTAACCTTTCATGTAGCCCTCATACCTTAAACTCTCAAGACTGAGTTCTATCATTTGATTGTGTTTTGCTCCAATATACTACACCTATAGGTGAAAATGCATGGTTAAGCTTTAAAAACATTTTTTTAAAACTATATATAGTAAAATAAGTTTATTTTAGAACTATTTGTATCCATTTCGTCCACTTTGTATAGGCTATTCCTCATCAAACACACTCCCTTTACTCTCTACCTCTCATAGTCAATTATAGTTGACTATGAGAGGTCATGTAGGTGTTATATATGATCTGAGATTTGTTGAAAATAATTCAACCCTAATTGAATATATATACACCATACTATATCTACACTTTTTCCTTTCATGATTAAGAAGAATATTGTTATCAAATCTATCTAGCCTATTCTTCATGTTGACCCTAAAACTAACCTATAGGTGCATAATTGTGATGAAAAGAGGCCTCTAGGTGTGTTTGGGGAACCAAAACACAATATGTCATTCCTTAAAATGACCATAGGTCAATAAAACTCTTATTAAACTATGTAATACTTATTCAATCATGATACAAGGTTTTTATTACAACCTTGAGTTGGAAAGTTTCTTTGGGGACCAAAACCTATAGATGGCACTATTAGAACTCAGTATATAAAAGTACAATTTTGGACTTCTCAGAAATTGATCTCCATTTCTCTTATTTCCTTAAAACTTTTTAGGGTTCATGTCCTTCATACAGGATATAAATATTAGTTAATTATATGCCTTAAGAATTTGTGACACTTCCTTATATAACATCAACAAAAGCATCAGGTGCTCTATTTTGTATTTTTGGGGAAAATATCCTTAAATTTCATCATTAGGTTATTGAATGGTTATTCACTTATTACCTACAACTTAACATACCATTAATATATTTTAGGGTCTCTTCATAATTCTAGGACTTAAATTCATGTTTTAACATGTTTAAATCCCTTCATATAAGTACCTTCATACTTTTGCTAGTGCCACTTGTAGGTGCATACCATTGTGCATGTAGTATATATGGAATGATAGGTAGTGAGCAAGGCATATGAGTTTTTGAATTAATATAAACTTTAACCAAGGTTTTTAAATGTTCTTATATCACTCAAAAGGATTGAAACATCTATCAAAACTCCCCTTTCAACATGACATCCTCCATAAAGCACCTATAGGTGGGTACTCTGAGTTACATATCGATGGTAATCATGAAATGGTACATATTATCTAGGAGTTTCATTTAATGGTTAGTATACCTCATATCATGTTATTTACACAAAACCTTATGATGTTTCAAATCCTCAAAAAACTCACACACCTCATTTTCAATGTCGAACCCTATTACATGAGTTGTGGGGTGCATGCTAATGGCAGGAGCTTGAATAAAAATATTCTATATGATTGTTGTAGTATTTTTGATACCATTTTAAGGCTCAAATTATTTATTCATGTTTTTTAAATACATACCAAGGATTTATAAATATCATCACACTTTTATGAACATGTTCTATAGGCCCCATACACATACTTCACCATGACTGCAAGTAGAAGTGGGTAAAAAGTTGACTGAGTATGATAATGGATTGAAATTTTGATCCAAACATGGAATTATGAGGTCAAATATGGAAATTAGGTAGTACCTATGGTATTAAAACATGGAAAACACCATATTCCCTTCACATGAATCTCATTCATAAAACATAACCTTTTAAAAGTAGTGAAAATGATTGTCATTCCACCTGGGACATCAACTTGCAATCTAAATTAAAAATTTAATGATATGTTTTTAAAAAATTAAAATAATCATGGAAATAATTTGAGAAGATATCCAACATTCTCTGGAGCCAATATAACTAACTAGTTTGTATAGACTTGTCCAAAATGGAGCAAAACCTATACGGTACAAGAAATAGTGAGCATAAAAACACATTCAAATTGTTAGATATGGTTCATAAATCATGGTTTACTAATATTTTCAATATTTTTATTAAAATGGATCTAAGTGTAATAACACCTCTTCAAAGTGTTTGACCTAAAACCTCTTTAGTTGTCCATATAAAGAACAAACCTATTGGTCACTTTTGTGTTTACAAAGGCAAAGGAGTAGAATTGTTTTAGCTTAAAAATGGAACTTATATAGTAGATAAAGCATGTAAATAAAACTAAGTAATATGAAGATACATTCCATTTCCTTCTCCCATGTGTCACCTTTCCCCATGGGTTGTACAAGTGCCAAACTTCCCTTTTTTAGTTTATTACCTAATCTTTAGTTTGATAACCTATAAGTTTCTAATTGAACTATCATTCCTAATAGGTAATCTAACCTCTTGGATGTTTGAAATGAAAATATGACGCTTTAACACCTTGGGAACCATGCCACTTGCATTTATGACCCCTAAAATCCCACTAAATGTCCTAAAATGATAAATAAACTTATTAGACCATGACTAAGGCTAAAAAGGAATTAAATAACATAAAATGAATTATAACATACCATATGACATAATAGTAGACCCCTAAAAACACTTAAAACTCAATTTTTTACCTCCAGGGATCCCAATTTGACTTATAGGTTAAATTTAGTCAACACAAAGTAGACTAGTGAAGGGGCATCATATTTAACCCATCCTAAAAGACCAAAGTCTCTTATCAAATATATAGATGTAATTACATTATATCTAGGTGAAATTTTAGAAGAAACATTACAAACATTGGCCAATGCTTGTGGTCAGATGAATAAGGGGAACAAGTGGAATAACCTTAGCCTCAATTTGAGGATAAATCAGAAGTAGAGAAAGATAAAGGAAATGAGGTAAAATTAGACCTAGTTCCCATTGCTTCCCCAAAAAAGAGAAAGGATAAAATAACACTAGTCTTTGTAGGACAAAATAAACCCAAAATGACCTTTACTCATCCATTGAGTAAGGTCAATATATTTAGTTATGAGAACCCAATCCATGGACCAACTATTCCTAAATGGTTTCTATATGGATAGATCTGAAAGATACTAGCCATGCACCACCATTGGGAAAACACAAAGTTAATAAGAATTCATGTTCATGAGGAACTCAAACCTTGGATTATAGAGTTTTAGCAACAATAAAAGGGGAGGAATATGATTGCCTCTAGGGGATCAGGTGGTATTCAAATGGAAGCTCATAGACCTTTAATTGAGGCACAATTTGAGATCCCTACTCCAAAAGTGATTGAATAATCAATAGGAGTCATGTTTAATCAAAACTATACTACCATGAAATTAGTGATTAAGAATAAGGCTGTGGTAGGAGGTGAATATTTCACCTTCTTAAAGGTTGAACCATTTATTGGTTTAACTTTAGTGGCTAGACAAAATCTAGGACAAGATAAGATATTTAAATAAAATATCCTTTAAGTAGCCCAATCTCAAAGTGATCAGTTGAAAATATTGATCAAGGGTCTACTGTAAGAAAATAATAATTTAAAGGAGGTTATTGTATGGTCTATTCATAAATATAGGTTTAATAAATTTGAGGATGTCATGGCAGGACTATTCAACTTTTTAAAAACAACTAAAATAAGGAAAAATAAAATAAGGATACAAATATCTAAAGTAAGAGGCCAATTTGGCCAATGGTAGCTTATAAGCTCCCAAGTGAGGGAAATAATTAAGTCCATGTCTAAAAATCTAGTCCTATGTTTTATGACTATCAACAAGGCATATTTGAATATGGCCATGACCATATTGGTTGACAAAATTGAGGCCCTAGATAGCTGGTCCAAGGATATGGAAAACCTTGCTAATAACTTCAATTAGGTGGAAGGTGAAATGTCTCATATCCTAGACAACTTTATCAAAGCTCCCATTACCCTCATCCAACTAGGTCTCATAGGAGATGAGAAGTTAAGACAAAGGACCTTACAATTCATGCAAGAGGTAATAAAATAAGGAGAAAACCAAATAGCTAAAGGTAATAACAAGGTCATGGGTCTATTTCTCTCCTCTAAATAGAAAATAGGATATGATAGGGGAATAAAAACAACTATGGAAAAAGGTTGAGAAGGACTTATAATACTATGGATATGAGCTTTTATTAAAGCCAATATTTGATCTTTAGTTTATCAGTGACCAACACTACAGATTGAAAATCCTTCAACAAAAGTAAGTAGTTACATCAACATAGGGCCCACCAAATGGTTAAGAATACTCTATTCTATATGCATTTTGTAATATTTAAAAAATGTAATACTCTCTTGTAAAGGCATGTGTAAGTTTGTTATCATAGTTTCCTAAAGGTTAGGTCATTTATAAAACTATGGTGTATTCTATTTTTTATGTAAAAAGGATAATTGTCCTTACTTTATACACTTGTAAGTTGATGCAGTGAATGGACATGTTTCCCTGAATTCTATAAAAGTAGCATTGTCTATTATAAAAAGAGAGGGATTTCTAAGATCTAAAACTAATTTATAACTTCTAGAGTAATTTAATACAAGTAAAGAATATTGTAAAGTTTGTCTCAATTATTTGTGTGAATTGTTATCATGGCTTCTCTCTTAATTATTTGTTATAGGTCTTAGATTTTAAGGGTTTTTAATAATTATGGATGTGTATATTCAGTATAGAGTTGCTAATTTGGGCCAATGCTAGATTATTTGAATGTCTTTGAATTTGCTTGATTTTACTCAAAAGGATGTGCAAATGCTACTTGATTATAGTAGTATATCTTTAAAGAAAAGTTAGTTCTTACTTGTATTTCTTCATATTATCCTTAGATACTCACCTACCGTGTATTGGAATTTGATCATATGATATTTTACATTATACATTGGTGAAATGCTTGTTCAATTAGAATTTAAGACTTTTCTTAATGTAGTAGTCATAAATGGATACTCATAGCAATTTACTAATAACATTCATTTAGATTAATATTTAGTTTAAATTTTGATCATAATTCACTAATAAAAATATAGATGATTCATACTTTTTATAGATATTTTTAACTAGACCAAGGTGGATCCCAAATACTAAATCAATACAAATATTATGGAATAGTCTGCTTGCTCTACTGCTATTTCATCATAGGCAACCAGAATCACCACAACCTATAACTCATGATTTGAATTATAAATTGATAATTATTATTTAAACACTAAGATCACCTTTGATACAATTATAGGAATCAATACCTATCATGAACAACTCTATGTCACTACAAGTCCTTGGCTCATGAGGCTTCCATAGGTGCATAGCCCCTTAGACTCAGAAAGCTAAACTTTGAAGGCTTAGATCTTGAGATAGAAGAATAATCAAGATATGAGACTCATAGAGAATTATCTTGGAACTACGGACATAAAATTAACATGGTATAATGGTCATATGAGGCTCATTTATCACATTTATAAAATGCACAAACATGATATCTAGTCTCATTCTTCATGACATCATGATGATGGTCTAGTGTTTAAACTTGCCCAAGTTATTCTAATTTAATCCTTCAAGATACTAATGAGTTTATAAGGTTTTGTAAATATATTCCATGCCATTGTGAGCTTATGAACACTATGAGTTTCTACTTGGATTAATTATTAAGGCTTAGACAAAAAAAAATGTGAAACCATTCAATTCCATTGGAACTTTACATTGGGCATATTATCTTTGGCATTTTATCTCAGATACTTTCTCTAAAATAATTATGTATATGGGAATTTTGAAAAGGAAATTTTATTTTGGACATTTTATCTAATGGAAATGTGACTTTAGAAATATTATCTTGGACATTTTATCTGAAAGAAATATGTCCTAGGGGAAATTTTCTCAAACAATTTTTCTAAAATATTTATGTCCTTAGTCTTCTACCTTTGAGATAATTTTCCCAAAATAATTTCAACACTTAGCCAAATAAACTAGAATAATTTATTTGAGACACTTATGCCTTGTACTTTTATTGTAGATAATTTTTTTGAAATAACTCTAACACTAAGCCAAAAGTTGAAATATTTCCTAAGTGTAAACTAGGCTTCTCTAGACTTGTTCTTTCAACTGCTCAGACGCCATGAAAACCTAAAACTTTCATATATGACTCTAAAATGTCCCCTAAGACACCAAATGACACAAGGAATAATATAGAATATGAATAAATCTAGAATGACATATGAAATGACATCAAATGATCTAAAACATACCTAATGACATTATAAAAAGCCCCTATACAAGATTCGAACTGTAAGAGTTGACATATTTTGGCCTGAGGTAAAAATGGTCAACATTATTAGTGATTTCGTAAGGGTGGTATGCTTATTATGCCATGACCAGTGACCTAATATTGTATATTGGGATATGGAGTCACATGTATATAGGTTTGAAATATAAACTACATTTTGATAACACACAATAATGACAGAGAAAATAAGAACAAGACACAAAAAAGAAACACAAATGTGTTTCATGAGAACTTATTGGAAAACAACACAACAAGAAAGGAAACACAAACCTAAAATAATATTTATAAAACTAACCTTCAGTTCTCAATAGAAGGGTTTCAAATGTATCCCATTCACAGGGATAGGCAATTCTTCTCCATTCATCCTTGCTAACTAAAAAGAGTTACTTTACTTACACTTGATGATGACATATGGTCCACTCCATAAGGTATCAAATTTGGTATGTCTCCCTAGTTTTTCTTTATCTTTATCCCATTTTAGTACTATATCACCTTCTTAAAATGATTTTGGAGTTGCCTTTTTGTCAAAAGACTTATTCATTATTACTTTGTGATGCTACATAGTTTGATGACATTTATCTCTAGTCTCTTATAAATCCATTAATTATATCAATCTCACCTCCATTGAAGTGTTCTCAAGTAACTCTAGTTTGTGTGCTAACTCTATTAGGTAGCTCTTGAGAGATAGACAACCTAGATTCCCTTCCATAGATAAGCATGAAAGGATAATTCCCTATTGACCTCTTGTGAGTTATCCTATCAGCCCATAAGGTTGTCTTCAATTTAGTGTACCAAGCCCTTTGGTTATGCTCCAAGGTTATCTTAATTATTTTTATTAAAATATTATTATTATATTTAGCGAACCCATTATCTTGAGGGTAATATTTGGATGAAGTGCTCAAGAATATGCCATTACTATTTTCCCAATCAGTTGTTTTAGTACCCATAAAATCAAGAGCATTATCTAAAATAATAGTATGAGTATCAAAACTTGTTATGATACTCTCATAAAACTCCTAGATATCCTTCTCATTAGCTTCCTTTAATGATACTTCCTTAACCCATCTTGTAAAATAGTCAGTTGCTATGAGTATCCATATATGACCAATACTTGATGGGGGATTTATAATGCTAATGAAATCAAGAACTTATTGTATGAAAGGTTGATTAACCTAGATAGGCTTCAAATTAAGAGCTAAAAGATTATATTTATTACAAATAAAACACATTTTCCACACATTCTCACCCAAGCATGGAAATATTTTAAAAGGCTAGTGCAATAATAGCCTACCCTCTTTTCACTAAGATCTTTTCTCAAAAGAAACTCTCTGGTACTAGGATGAGAAACGATAACATGAATCCTATTATTTTAAACCATGTGTCTAAATTTATTTATTCCTTATTTTAGTCTCAATTTTTACCCTTAGAGAGAGTTCTTTAAGTTCCCTCCAATTGAGATAAACAATGGGAATAACCCCAGGTTATGGGTCACCTATCATGAGGTTGAACCTTTGGAGAAAGACAAATTCCTCTTGATGCTCACCTAAACTAATGATTCACAAGGAAAAGGGTTATAAATAGGATAAGGGCTCATAATAAAGCTAAAATGATTATGCACCAAAGTTATAAGGATACTCATATAAGATTGAATACACACTAGATCAATAAAAGACAAATACAACTTAATCAATCTCACTAGTTGATAAATATTTCATATAAGAGGTTCCAAGTAGAACACTAATCTAGACCTAAAAGTTAGCTAGAAAACACCTTAAAAGAGGCAAGTAGAAGGAAAGTAAACTAGGAATAATATCCTTCAAAAATCCACCATACACAAGTATACTAAGCATAGATGAAAGATAAGAAATAGTCAAATATTTAATCCTATTACTTCAAAAGATAGTTCTTACAATATTTTGACAAGGTTTAACAATATCAAATGAGCACAATTTTTCAAGAGTCTCAATTATTATCCTTGTCCTAGAAGTGAATTATAAATTATAAAAACTAATAATCTGTTCAATGAGAATGAGTCCAGAATATATAAGAGAATAAAAAGAGAAAGAATGTGGGAACATGCTATTAGAGATGGAACACACCATCTTAGGTCATTAATTGATCTTGATCTACCACATTTTTCTCCTTATCCAATGAAATCCTTACCACCTTTTTGATCAATTAATACACTTCATGTGGATTTTTAAGTGATAAAATCCCCAAAGGTTCTAAGGATGCATTGAATGCCCCTAGATGTAGTTCCCAACACTATGTTGAGCGTCGATCCCTTTGGGGCTATCACATGATAATAAGAATAAATTTTAGGGGCCTAGAGAGCTCCAAGGATGTGGGCAACATAGTTTTACCTTCTCCACCTTTTTTGGAACCTTGCTCCACATGTGAGGGGAATATTCTTATTATATTTCTAATTTCTATGTTTCCATGTTTTATGGAGTTGGTTATTAGTTGTCTATTTTCCATGTGACTTCCTTATTTTTAGGGAGAGATTTGTTTCTTGGAAAATGTAATGTCTTCTTTGTTACAAGGAGATGGTTGTGATCACATGTTGTTAGAAAATGTGCCCTTGAAAGGTGGAGACCCTTAGTATGATATGTTCCTTCATGGGAGATCTTTTATATGAGCTTGATGAGGTGGAAGTGAGTTATCTTGAGTGGATGATGCTTATCGTTGATAAGAATGATGCATTTACTCCTCCTTTCATGTATTTTCCTTCATAATCTATATATACAGGGTGTGGTGTGGCCTTTAAAGGTTAATGTTTTATTTGTAGGGTAAGGATTTGAGGATCAGAGTCAAAGTGCAAGTGTTTTTCAAAGTGTAGGTATTCATTATAGGGTGTGGTTTAGCAACTTGTGAGATAAAAAATTGTGTAGGTGCAGGTGAAAGTGTAGCTTTTTGTGTAGCACTTTCTACATGAGATTTTTTCTCTTTGTGAGAGTTCATTGTAATCTTGTTTTATATTACTTATTTATTTGAGAACTTTCATTGGTGGATGTATCCCACATTGGGTGAACCACATTAGATCTATGTTATCTATGTTTTTATCTTACTCTCATTTATGCTTTCATATTAATGGTGAATTAAGGAATGATTCAATGATGCATGTTATTAAATAGATTTAGATCTGGTTTATGGTAATAGTATATTAGGATTTAAGTGATTTTATTCTTAAAAATTGGTATTAAATCCATTAGTTGTGTGTTTTTCTAATGTTTTAAATCATAGAAAGGCTATTAGATTGAGTGGGAGCTATGGGATAAGAGATTAGATTCAGAGTGAAGTTTAATGGTAAGAATTTAGGTTTATGGAAAATGTAGATGGAGGATTACATATATTAGGAGTTGCATTTCCCCTTGGAGGGGAAAGTAGAATAGTCTATAAGTATGTGTGATACAGATTGGTCATTAGTTGATAGGAAGGCATTGGGAGCCATTCAGTTATGTCTAATATCCTCTATTACATTTAATATTTATAATGAGAAAACCAAAAAATATTCATGGATAAACTTGGAAATTTGTATGAGAAACCTTTAGCTTCTAATAAAAATTTTCTTATGAAAATATTGTCTAACATGAAAATGTCTGAGAATGGTTCAATAGCTAATCATCTAAATGATTTTAATATGGTTGTAAGTATGTTCACTTTAGTTTGAATTAAGTTTGATGATGAAGTTATAACTTTTCTAATATTATGTTTTTTCCTGGTAGTTTTAGTTTGGTTATGGCTATGAGTAATGCAGTCCCTATCAAGGGAAGCTTGAATTTTGAGGATGTTGTAGGTGTGATCCTTAGTGAAGAGATGCAAAGTAAAAGCAATGGTGAATCATATTTAGGTAATGATTTATCTATTGATACTAGAGGAAAGCAAAAGGATGAGAGCAAAGCCAAATATGAAAAGTCAAAAGGTAGATCTAAGTCCAGATCTAGATCTAAGATGATATGTTGTCACTATGGGAAGAGTGGAGACTCAAAGAAGGATTGTTGGTCACTTTGAGATATGAATACAAACAAGGAGGAAATAAATGAGGTAAATATGACATCTTGTAAATCATGTCAAGATTCCTTAATTATTTCTATGCATAGTTTTTTTGAGTTTTGGGTATTAGATTTAGGGGATTCTTTTCATACCACCCCACATAGGTATTAGTTTACTGATTATGTTCAAGAAAATCTAGGTCATGTATATCTTGTTGATGATGAACCATGTGAGACAATAGGGAAATGTTGTGTTTAGGTTAAGATGTAGAATGGGAACACATGGATCCTTAAGGATGTTAGATATGTGCCTATGTTGAGATATAATTTAGTTTCAGTGGGATAATTGAGAAGTGATGGATGTTTAGTATTATTTAATATAGATTCTTGGAAAGTTACCAAAGGTTCTCTTATGATCTCAAGAGTTAATAAAGTTGTTACTTTATATTTGAATAGTAGTGTTGATTCTATAGATTTAGTTACTATAGATGGAGATGCAAATATGTGGCACTACAAGATTGGTCATATGAGCCATAAAGGCATGAAGATCTTAAAAGATAAGTTTCCTAGATTAAAAGATGTAGATCTAGACTTTTTTTATAGTTGTGTGTACAAGAAATAGAATTGGGTTATGTTTCTGAAGGTTATACCCATAAAGAAAAATCACAAGTTAGATTTGGTATAATTAGATGTATGGGGACTAGCTCAGGTATCCTCTGTTGGTGGATCCAATTATTATGTTACCTTTATTGATGATGTAACTTGGAAAGTTTAGGTTTATTTAATTAAAAGGAAATTTTATGTATTTAAAAATTTTAAGAAGTGGAAAGCCTTGGTTGAGAATAAAATAGGTCTCAAGTTTAAATGTCTTAGATCAAATAATGGAGGTGAGTATTGTAATAATGATTTCTTTGATTATTATTATTATAACAATGAAATCCATAGGCAAATGATGGTTATAATAACTCCAAAATAGAATGGGGTATCTAAAATGATGAATAGAACAATAATGGAATGTGATAATAGCATGAGGTTATATGTAGGGTTGCCTTTACAATTTTGGGTAGAAGAAGTTAGCATGATAGTATATCTGATTAATAGAGGAACTTCTATGTCCTTTTGATGGAGGTATTCCTAAACAAGATTATTCTAGTAAGAATGTTGATTATTATTTTCTTATAGTCTTTATATGTGAAGCTTTTTCTTTCATTAAGAAATAGGATAGGACCAAGCTAGAGGCTAAATCAAAGAAATGCAAATTTGTTGGTTATGGTGAAGATGACTTTGGTTATTTTTTATGGATCATTAAAGATAGGAAAGCATTTTGGTCTATAAATGTAGTATTTAATGAAAAATTCATTCATAAGGATTAATTTCAAGAAAAGGAATAAGAAAAGAAAGAGTAAACAATATTGGATGACATTATAGATGGTAAAGTATCCAAAGGTTTAGTTTAGGAACCTTCTACACAAGGATCCCTAAATCCTATGGTAAAAAGGTCTTCTATGGTGAAAAGAGAACCTAAACATTTTTATCCTTATTTGAATTATTTATTACTCACTAATAACGGAGAAATAGAGTGTTATGAGGAAGCAATGCAAGCAGATGCCAAGTTGAACTAGGAACAAGCCATGGATGAAGAGCATAGACTTCTCATGGAGAACCAAACATGGGATTTAGTTAGGCTACGCATAGGGCAAGATTACATTTCCAAAAAATTGGATCTTTAAGATCAAAAAAGAGGATGAAGGGAGAAAATGGTAAAGGCCAGGATGGTGGTCAAAGGGTTTGCACAAAAATTAGGTATTGATTTTGAAGAGATTTTCTCTCTTGTTATAAAAATGACTTCTATCAGGACTATTCTTGGTTTACTTACAGTTGATGATTTACACTTAGAACAATTAGATGTGAAAACTAATTTTTTTCATGGTGATTTGGATGAAGATTTGTATATGAAGTAGCCATAGGGATATGAGGTCAAAGGGAAGGAGAAATTTGTGTGTATATTAAATAAGAGCTTGTATGGCTTGAAACAAGTCCCACAATAATGATACAAGAAATTTGAATGTTTTATAATGGAATAAGAATATCAAAGGTGTCATTCTAGCCATTGAATGTATATAAAACATTTTGATGATGGTTCTTTTATTATATCATGCTTGTATGTCGATGACATGTTAGTTGTAGGAAAGAACATACAACATACTCATATGCTTAAGAAATAGATTAGTGACTCTTTTTGTATGAAGGATTTGGGTGTTGCAAAGAAAATCCTTGGTATGAGGATTTATCATGATAGGAAGGAAAGGAAGTTTATCTTATCCCAATCAAAGTATGTGAAGAAAGTCTTGGAAAGGTTTACTATGTTGGATGTTAAATCTATTGGTACTCCTTTGGCAGGCCACTTTAGATTATCAAATGAGTAGTGTTCCAAGATGGAAGTTGAAAAGCTTAGGATGTCCAAGGTACCTTAATCATCATCAATTGGTAGCTTTATGTATTCCATGGTTCATAAAATCTAGATATTTCCCAAGAAATGGGAGTTGTGAGTAGGTATATGAGTGATCCAATTTATGAGCATTGGCATGTAATTAAATATATTCTTAGGTATTTGAGAGGAATCATGGATTTTTCATTATGTTATGGTAGATTAGATACCACTATGCATGGTTATGTGGACTCAAATATGGTAGGGGATATTGATATCATGAGAAGTATGACAAGTTATATATTTACTATTGGAGATACAATGGTTAGTTGAATTTATAGGATATAGAAGGTTGTGGATTTGTCAACCATAGAGATAGAGTATATTACTACCATAAAGGCTAACAAGGAGATTATTTGGTTACAATATTTTTTTTGAGAGTTGGGTCATGAGTAGGAAGTTGGGAGACTACACAGTGATATTCAGAGTTTTATTCATTTGGCAAATAACTCTATTTTCCACTCGAGGATGAAACACATTCTATTATATTATCACTTCATCAAGATAACTTTGGAGGAAAACTTGGTGAAGTTGGGGAATATTCATACTATCTATAATCCTATAGATATTATAACCAAGGTGGTCACATTGGAAAAGCTAAGATTATGTTCAAATTTAGTTAGACTTAGTGGTCATGGGGTAGTGATACATTCTATTTAGGAGAAACGGTCTCCAAGTGGGAGTTTGTTGAGTATGGAGCCCTTTAGGGCTATCACATGACCATAAGAATAAATTTTGGGATCATAGAGAGATCCAAGGATGTGGGGAGCACTTCCCTACTCCACCTTTTTTGGAAACTTGTTCCACATGTGACGGGAATAGTCCTAGTATATTTCTAATTTCTATATTTCCATGTTTTGTGGAGTTGGTTATTAGTTGTCTATTTTCCATGTGACTTCCTTATTTTGAGGGAGATATTTGTTTCTTGGAAAATTTAATGCCTTACTTATTACAAGGAGATGGTTTTGATCACATATTATTAGAAAATGTGCCCTTGAAAGGTGGAGACCCTTAGTATGGTGTGTTCCTTCATGGGAGAGCTTTTAGATGAGCTTGATGGGGTAGAAGTGAGTTGTCTTGAGTGGATGATGCTTATTTAGGTTAGGATGATACATTTTATCCCCTTTTCATGTATTTTACTTCATATTATATGTATAAAAGGTGTGGTGTGGCCTTTAGAGGTTGTGTTTTGTTTGCAGGGTGTGGCTTTGATGATCAGAGTCAAAGTGTAGGTGTTCTGCAAAGTGTAAGTGTTCATTACAGGGTGTGGTTTAGCAACTTGTGAGATACAACATTGTGTAGGTCTAGGTGAAAGTGTAACTTTTTGTGCAACACTTTCTATAGGAGACTTTTTATATCTCTATGAGAGTTCATTGTAATCTTATTTTAGATTACTAATGTATTTGAGAACTTTCATTAGTGGATGTAGCCCACATTGGGTGAACCATGTTAGACCTATGTTATTTGTGATTTTATATTACTCTCATTTATACTTTCATAGTAATGGTGAATTAAGGAATTTTTATATGATGCATGTTATTGCATTGATTTAGATCTAGTTTATGGTAATAGTAAATCTAGATTTAAGTGTTTTTATTTCTAACACACTAGACCTTTTCCTTGATATTTCATGCCATCTCTCACTTAAGGACAAAAATTAATATGCATGGATCTGATAGAATAATGGTTTTGTGCATTTTAGGCATTTACTTGTCCAAAATATGGACATGTTGAGGGATAAGGAGCCTTTGTATTAATCATGTATTTGCTCTATCTCCTTGTCTGGATCATAAGTCCATCCTATAGATGAAAACCAATCTAAGATTATTAGTTTTCATATAGCTTCCATAATAATACAGACCTATAGAATACATAGGCTATTTTATAAATCAAAATAGGTCCAAAAATACCCAATCTATCTATGTAAGAATACAAATTTCACCATATACATGTATCCTTATTAAAAAGGTGAATACATTTACTAAAATAACCCTGCCCAATACAAATTTATGAACCATAGGTATGTATTTAGCTCCAATGGTGGTCCTTTTATGTTCTTTATATCTTAATGCATCAATGTGTCCCTTTAATGGGGTTGGATTGAGCTTAATGTTAAAAAAATGATCCTACAATACCTACTTACTCTTGGTTGGAAATGGTCTCTCAACTTTTATCAAAATTCCTAGGTTCACCTTTGTTGTAATTAGCTATCGATATCTGACTCATCTCATTGACATGTTGACCCATTTCACCTTGTTAGATATTACTTGTCCATATGAATGCTAATCATTGTTCCTCTACTAGTTGAATGTACTATGACACTTATCATGCACACATTTGCTTTTGATAGTCATTGACCCCTTTGACCTCTACTCTTCATTATATTTGAATGTATGATCAAATGCATGTTGTTAGATCTATCTAGAACCCATTGTTTGAAAACCAATGCCTATTTACCAGGTCTTAAAATTTATGTTCACATGATCATTATTTGACATCCACATGGACGTATTTGATGTCCCATTCAACATCAAATTTAATCTCAAATGGATTTTTTCTCAACCTCTAATTTGATGTCCACATGAACATCAATCACTTTTGACCAACTTTGAAGGTTTGGATCTAGAAGCAAAGAAGTCATGAAGGCATCAAATTTTTAAGAAATGTTCTTGATACTAAAAGGGGTAAATCCACTTGATCTGATGGATCTAAGAGATTTTTAAGTGTGTTTAAAAAATGTTCAAGTGAAGTGAACTATGTGTTTTTTCATGATGTCCACATTTCTATCATGGCCAAAAATTGCTAAATATGGAAACTTGGTGAATTCTATCTAAGGACCCAACTTTGAACATGTATAACTTTTGTCTCTCTTAAACGCATGGCCTAAATATAGTGTATAGAAACTAGGGACTAAGATGAACAAACCAATATAATCATTTTATCTTCACACTATCACATGTGTGAGATATAACATGATCAAACTACCCACTCATATTTATTTGAGCTTCTTTGTAAATTGGCTAAGTATGGAAAATTAGCAAAATTTGTCTGAGAGGACAATTTTAAGTCTTCATATCTTCTATTACTCTTAGTTGGATGACTTGAAACTTGGTGAATATGTTTTTAAGACTAATATAAATAGACCCATGTGACTAATTATTCTTGACTCATCCACACATGGCAATGATGGTGTCAACAAACTACCTACTCAAAAAATCTGCCATTAGACCCAAAGTGTTTAGATGAATGCATTGAAGAGCTAGTTGAATGATATATACCTACATAATCATTTCAATCACTCTTGACATCCCATAGGGTTTCTACAAAACTTTAGACCTATCCCTTAAAAATTGGCAAATTACACTTTAAGTGAAATAAAGTGATTAAAAAGCTTTATGGGTAAAATGAGGTCTTTAGAGCCCTCATTATATCTAGAACTTTTGTTTATCTACTCATCCATTAGCATCCTAATCCATATGGGCATAATATTGGTATGTGGGCCAAAAATGGGTAACATCTTTATCAAATCATAGGGAATCATGCCTGCTATGCTTGAGAACCTAGTCCATTTTATCTTGACTGGTCCATTGGCTGTATGGAGTCCCAAGTTTAATTTCAACTAATTATGAGGATAACAAAAGGCTATCCATATATATCAACATTTATTAAAGAAACAAGATCAAAATAAAATATAAGTGTGCCTAAGGCACCAATTAAAAAGGAAGCACACAATAGAAAAGAAATGTGTACAAGGCACTTAGAAGAAAGCATAAAAGCTACTCTAATATGTTAAAATGGATGAAATGATATTCAATAATAGGGATTTAAATGAATTCCATTAACTATGATGGGTAATACCTCTCCATATAGCTGGAAAATTGGAAATCATTTTGTTCCTTTCATCCATGGATCTCATAAGGACCAGTCCACAAGCTATCAAACTTGGTATGGTTACCTAGTTTGGCCTTGTTTAGTCCCATTTGAAGATTAGGTCCCCTTCTTTGAAGCTCTATTTTTTTATCTCTTTTTAAAGGCTTTTTTGACCTGAGCTTGATGTTATTCCAAACTTTTCCTATCAAGGCCTCTAGTTTCTTCCAACTCCATGAGCTCTATCATCCTCACATTTATAGGCTCATCCTCTATCAACTCAAGCTGATGGTCCAACTTTAATGTAGGTATCTCAAGGGAGATAGGTAATTTGGATTCCATTACATACATAAAAACATATGAATAATTACCAAAGGAAATTTTAGGAGTCACCATTATTAGCCCATAAGGCTATCCTTAGCTTGGTGTGTCATGTTCTATAATTCTCTTCCATGGTCCTCCTAGTGACCCATTTATGACCTACACTTGATGGTAGATTGATCATCCCTATAAAGTCTAACCCCATTTCATGAAGGGTTGCTCCACCTGAATAGGATTGAGTGGAAGGGTTACTAGTTTCTACATTCCTATAAAAAGGGAACACTTTTGGCATTTTATAACCCATGCATGAGCATCTCAAAAAATATTGGGCCACTAATAACTAGCCCTCATTATCTTTGATGTTATGGTTCTAGGTGTAAAATGACCTCCTATAGGTCCATCATAGAATTGATCTAGGAGCTTGGTCATTGGGTCATCATCTATGCATCTAAGTAATACATTATTGAGGCCCTTTCTATAAAGAACACCATCAAATAATGCATAAGGTATAGATTTAATCCTAACATACCTTCTTTTGTCTATGTCCAAACATTGGGGGCATTCTCCTATTGTTAAAAAGTGAGCCATATATTAAAGCCATCTATTTTGAAGTGGAGGTACACCTACTTGTGAGTTGTCTTAGATCACTAAAAAAAATTCCTTGTCTTCCTAAAGGTCATTTACCATGTCATCACACAAGCCCTTGCTGCTAACCAGCTTGGTGACCTTGATATATACATCATATTCCATAACATTTGTGATCCAACATGCTCTCTTCTCATTTAAATTCTTATTAATGAGGAAGTCCCTAACTCTAGGATGAGACACCATAAGATGGATCCTATTTTTGGAGAGCATGAGCCTAAAATTATTGATGCTTTTTAAGGCTACAAGAAATTTTTCTCAATAAAAGCATACCTTACCTCATATCCTTCTAGCCCTTGAATAAAAAGGCAATTTCCTACTCTATTCATTCACCATTCTTATGCATCAGCATGGTTGATATGTTGTCAACATTGTCAAAGGTATACAAGATGAAGTATTTAGATAAATAAGGATTTATGAGTGAGGGGGCTTGGGCAATGGCCTACTTAATGGCCTTAAAATTTGCATTGCCTTCATTAGACTAAGCTAACACTTAGCTCTTCTTTGACATGGTGGTGATAGGTTTACCCAAGTTTGTAAATCTAAGTATGAACCTTCTCACAAATTTTAACTTCCCAAGGAAGCTCTAGATCCCCTTCTTGTGCTTTTGTAAGGATAAGGATAAGATAACACTTACTTTGTTAGGGTCAATGGATAATCCCACTTTTGAAATAATGTGACCTAATAAATTACCTTAATGCATAGAGAACACACATTTTTTGGTTTTTAAAGAGATTCCATATTCTCTAAATCTTTGGAATATCATCCTCAGATGGTCCATGTGCTCACTAGATTTCTTGGAGAAGACTGTGATGTCATCCAAGTAGACTAGTACCATTTGATTTAGTAGTCCTTAAAAGGCCATGTCCATTAATATTTGAAATTTTACCCCAACATTAGATAATCCAAAAGGTATCTTATGATAATTAAATGCTCCTTACTTGGTGGTGAATGTATTCTTGTACTGGTCCTCCTCTCTCACTAGCACCTGGTTGTAACTTGAATATCCATCCAAGAGAGAGAAGTGTTATAAACCAAAAAATACTCGAAGGAGTTGTGCCAAAGATGGTAGAGGGTAATTATCCTTCAAAGAGACTCTATTAAGATACCTAAAGTCCACACACAATCTGATCTCCCCATTATTCTTCTTGACATGTACTAAATTAACTACCCATGAGGAGTGCTCAATTGGGAAGATGACCCTAGATTCAATAAGCTTGGCCAATTCCTTTGTTATGAGCTCTTAAGTCTTGGGGTTTATTAGCCTCTACTTCTACCTAATAGGCTTGGTATTATCCTCTATCTCTATAGTGTGTTGGATCAACTTAGGATCAAATCCCCTCAGGTCATTGTATTTCCAAGAAAAGATGTCTTCATATTTGTTACAAAGATCTATGGAAGCATTCCTTTTAGCTTTACTGCTTACCTTTCCAATCTTGAGGATCTTGTCTTCAAAAATAAGAACTCTCTCATAGTTATCTTTATCATTTGACATCATTTATTTATCTTTCCTCATATGTTCTCCTTCATGAAAGAGACCTTCTAGGGTGACTAGCCCTTTAGGAAGCTTATTGGACCTTAATTAAATAATCTTCTCCTCATACTGATGCTACAATTTTCCTTGGTTGGTAGAGGAGAACTATGCTTCTTAATGTAAGAAACATGTAATCTATTTGTCATTTTCAAAGACCTACCAATGAGGTTCATTATTTAGCACTTATGGTCTTATTACCACTTTGACATGTGATTTAAACTTGGTCTTTTTAAATTCATTGGGGATGTCAAAATGAGCCCCCATAGCTTTTAATCTGGCAACATGTTGATTTTGGGCTCGTAGCACTAATTAGATGTTGAAGTCCTCAAAGTACTCAGTTAGGTCCCACACTCTATGTTTGTAACACTTCATTAAGGGGTTCTTAATGGCATTTTGACCTCTAACTTTGTGTACAACTAATTTACTATCCCCATGGACTTACAATTACTTAATCCCTCTCTTATTGACCCATTGAAGGCTATGGATGAGACCCTCATATTCTACTACATTTTAGGAACAACTAAATTGGAATCTATATGAAGATAATTACTTATGATTTTAAGGGGATATTATCATAACACCTACACCCACCCCATACTTACTCTTTGATCCATCGAATAACAACTTCCATAGACCACTAGGATATTTTTGAGGCCTTATGAGGAATGACATGGGATGGTTTTCTTCATTCAAATAATACACACCCAAGTCCCTTTCTTCAACACCTTTTAAGGGATCCACCAACTAGATCTCACTCCATAGTTCATCTAAGAACATGTCTAGTACCTCTTCTAGATGAGTGTTTATCTCTTGCCCCATTACAAATTCATCCTCATCAATGATGGTGCAAATGATGTTGACATTATCTAGTGCATAGGGTTCTATGTGGAATTGTGTAATAGGCTCAACTTTGATTAACACTTTAGCCCCATATCTTGTTTTGAATTCCATATATGACCAATATATTTCAATATATACTCATATCTTTGCTATGAAATTTGTAGATAAGCGTAGCATAAATCAAGGAGGCACATCCAAGGTCAATTCATCTTGAGCTACTAAGATACTTGAACAAGTGTTCAGGGTCATATTGAGGTCCCTAACTATGTTAGATGGCTTAAGAGAAGAACCATCAAATTGAAGAACTCTTTTAGACTATGGTTCATATTTTAGGCTAATATGATTAGCTATGGACTTTGGCATTACTAAGATACTAACCCCACTTTCCACTAATCAATTATGCATTAGAGAGTTTCCAATGATCACTAAAATATAGAATGGAGGAGGCTTGGTAACTTTACCTAATTTCCATTCATTTGGTCCTTTGGAATCATTTGTGAGAACTTCATTCACCTTTCATTAGTGGCTTGTCTTTAACATTGATCTTTTATAGTCCTTATTTAAGGATGTCTACCTAACCAAGCATGGAGAGCATGTCCCACATTGGCACACTCACATTGGACCTTTTCATCTGTTCAACAATATTGATGGGTGAACCACCAACCTTTTATTTTTCTTTAGGAACCACCACTATTTTTTAAATGTACAATCACTAAGAGCAGGGATTAATCAGTGAGCCTAAATATTTAAACTTTATTTCCAATCCTTTAAAACTCTTAATCAGTCAATACATACAATCATGAGGCATACACATCATTGATAACAATGAATAAGAAAGACAATGCAAGATAAAACACATAACACATGACATACATGGAAAACCATCTTGAGGAATACAAACCATTGAAAATTTAAATAGGACTACTATCCTATAATAACAAGAACCAATTTAGACCAACTACAACTTATCAAGGAACTACAATCCCTATTTAGTGAGATTACAATCCCACAAGGTGATGGCATACCTATCTAGCTAAGCTACAATAACAACTATACTTTTAGCAAGTTTCACCTTATAAGGAGGCTAAATCCACCTTAGATGCTAAGCTACCACAACAACATGTATGAACACATCCACGTTTGCATTGATGTCTTCAACACCTGATGATGGACCTTTGATTATCACCTTTCACCTTCACTCATACTCAAATAACAAGAGCATTATTTTGCCAATATAATTATAACCTATAGGCCATATAAATTGTGATTAATATTTTATTATATACAATTCATCCACAATGAAATCTACTCCTCCTTCACTCCATAATTCACACATACGAGCCTATCTCTAATCTCTCCTAAGTCTCTCACATAAAATCTAAAAGCCATCATCTTTGGTTCCTCTATTTATAGAGCATACTTGATAATCAACACCTTAGTTAGCCATTAGAGATTTCTTAACCCTTAATACATCCTTGATATGAAGACACATCTCAAAAAAATCTTCATAGGTTGACCATATCATATATGGGTCACCCTGAAGGAACTACACCTTTTAATAAAGACCTTATAGGTCTCATGTAAACCCATTCAAACCTTTAGCACTTCATCAAACAAAAAAAGAACACAAAAAAACTATCAAAATCATGGACCCAATCGATATGATCTATAGGTCCCCCTTAAATGTTAACAATCAACATAGTACCCTTCTACTTAAGCACAATTCGCTCAAATAACATTCGATGCACACAATCATTATGGATGAACACATAATCACATTCTAAACCATTATTCATA
Organism: Torreya grandis; assembly: GCA_037957365.1. Classification (NCBI taxonomy): domain Eukaryota; kingdom Viridiplantae; phylum Streptophyta; class Pinopsida; order Cupressales; family Taxaceae; genus Torreya; species Torreya grandis. The sequence continues at coordinate 3,539,398 of JARHVA010001039.1, read as the reverse complement.
CTACATATAATTATTCAAACCTTCAAAATGAACATAGATTGTCTTGATGGAGTCTAAAATAGTCCCCAATATCCAATTCATCACGAAACATTGAAACAACATCTACATAGGCTTAATTAACCTTCTTGGGTCACTTGTAGAACAAGCACAAACACACAATCAACTTTGAACGTTCATAACTATGCTTGTATACACTTTCATATCTTCAAATTAAGTTCATTATATGTGTCATGGAGTCTTATTTATATTTTCATTTTACACCATGAGAAAATTATATATAGATCGAAAGATATAGCCAAAATATAGAGCACTACTTTTTCCTTTGCAAATTCAAATATTCAAATGCAAATAGTCACAATTAAACTTTGAACACAATACTTGCATCTCATTTCCTCACTCATATTTCCCAATCATGTAATATTGATATTATTTTTAATTTTCTCACTTTTTAACTTTTATGTGGGTCGTTAAACATCAAACATTTTGACCACTTTGACTTACCATGCACCATAGATCTTTAACTATATGATCACATGCTCACAATTGATCTTTATCCTTTACCTTTGTTCAGTCATTAAAAAACATGCACTTCTTATCATCTCACTACTTCCTAACATCTTGAATAAAATGTGTGCTATTGATCTCCTTGAGACTTTCTCAAACATTACCTTTTACATATTTGACTAAGTATGGGGATCCTTTCAATATGCCTGGAAGGCCAACTTTGGATAGTAATATATTTTGTTATGATCAATCTCATGTCCCATAATTTGCACCATATATTCTCATTTAAAAGTGTAATCTAACCATATATAAAACTACTCTTGAAACCTTTGCTCATGTGAGATATAATTCCATTAAAATTCCTTCTCAAAATCTTCTGTCATAGAGCCACCTATGCTTAAAACTTGCTTATGAGGCCAACTTTCCTCTTGCATAACATTCATCGAACTTAGTTGCATGATCTAAAATTTAGTTCATAATATCCTATCACATAATGGATTCCATCTATATATTGATATGCTCTTGAAAACTTCACATGTTTGATATATGACATCAACAAACTATTTACTCGACTCTATTTGAACATAGAAAACACTATCAAAATGCCTAACTTTGCACATGCATATCTTTTGTCACGCTATATTGCATGACCTAAAATTTGGCACATAATAACTAGGTGCAAAATTAACAAACCCATATGATCACCTTATCTTGAAACATCCACATGTGTGATACATACTACCATCAAAATAATTACTCGACTCTTTCTTACCTCATGCAAATTTGGCTAAATATGGAAAAACACTATCAAAATGCTTGGGAGACCAACTTATACTTGAAAATATTTTGAAACACTTAGGTGCATGACCTAATATTTATTACATAATAAATAGGCACAATAGTTAACAAACCCATGTGACCAATTCCTCCTAACTCATTCATACATGGTAATGGTGATGTCATCAAACTACCTACTCATATTTTCTACCACTAGACCCAAAGTGTCTAGATGAAAACTATGATCAACTAAATGAAATAAACTAATTAATAAAATCACTCAAATCTTAAAAAACATCTTATGGACCTATTTCACATGCTCAATATTCCATACTCATTCTTGAACATCTCTAACCATGACAAAATAGAAGATTAACCAAGCATACTAGGATAAGCACATTGCACACTTTATCCTTGTCACTTAGAATATCAAGGCACTTCATCCACTCACTAGGGAACCTCCATGACATAATCATGACATCATTAACAACTCTCCAACAATCTTCCCCTTTGCCATTGATGTTAACAACCATCATATATAGTAATATATAGTTCACCTTCTCTCTCTTTAATCACTCCCATAATAGAAACTTTCTCTCCCTTTGACACAATTACAAAGAGGTCACCAACTGATCTTGAGGACTTAAAAATACTATAAATAAGAAAGGAACATATTATAAATATGATACAAACTCCCCCTTACCTTGAGCCTACTTCTAATTGCCTTGATAACTTCCTCTTATTTCATGCCAACACTCTCTTCAACCAAGCACTACAACCAATGAATAAAGAACACAAAAAACCACAAAAATATGATGTAACACATAAAGAAACATCTGAGAGGGACTTCTCCTAATAACTCTAAGTAATTTCACCTTTTGAGCATCTTCAAATCTCCACACACGAATAAAACCCATATATACTAACTAGCCTTCTCTCTCAGGCTACTAAATTGACCACCAACAGAACTTCATGCTACTCACACAATATAAAACATGTTCTCAACCATCTTAAAAAGTCACCTTGAAATAATCATGCCTTTCATTTTTGGAGAAACTAAACAAAAAACACATCTTCAATACTAGGCCTATCTAAGACTTCTTGTAACCCTACTTGGAACTTGAAAATCTCACAACTTTCTATAGACACAAATTCAAAATCTAAAAATTCATATCTAGATCACTCTCATATTCCCACTCAAACACACCAATTTTAAACAACTAGCTCATCCTCTACAATACACTTCATTCACAAATCAACTACCTAATTAGGCCTCCAACATGACAAAAACTTGAATAAATTGAGAACCACAAACCTTTAATTCTCTAAGAAGCTTTATTTGACCACCAATTTTGTATATTCAACATCTTACTATTCCAAAACCTCAATTCTCAAGGTAAACCACTTTTTGAACATAGCCCAAAAGCCTAGAATCTTAAAATAGACAAAGTCAACAAACCTCCTTCTGGTTAATGCACACCTCTAAAACTTATTGCACACTTGAAGATAGTCATCACACACTTTTGAACCTAAAAATGATCCACCATACCTTTCGGAGCATATACTTCCTATAACCCATTTTAGACTTGCTTGCCCTTAGACAAAAAACTAAGAAAATTGAGAGCACTTAAAAATATTAAATTAGAACAAACATACCTTCAGACCTCAAAAACACCTAGAGCACATCACAAAATAATGCATAGACCTTATTGAGCACCAAATACTTCTTGACATTGCATCAAACTCATTATTCCTTCTTGAAATACCCATTCTAATCATGTACAATATCTCCTTCACAAACCTCTAGAGAAAGATCATGAACTTGTTTCTCCCCCCTTAACCAAAGACCTTCTCTAATTGGCATCATCATATTGATCACACAAAAATTCTTTTCCATAAAAACTATGTCTCTTAAGAAGCCTAGGTAGAGATGTCCTCTACACCACAATGCTTTACCATGGTGTGAAACTAGGAGTTTCCCTCAACTCCTCATATTACTTCTCCTCCTTAGTCATTTGATACTTATAGTTCTGATTCTTCTTATTTCACTTAAGATATATTAAATTCCCCATCCACTATAGCATTATCCTTTTTTTCTATGATTGGATTGACAATACATAGAGACAACACTGATTCATGATAGACCTTTTCATCTGAAGAATCTTCCTTGTAGCTTGGAACCTCATCATTAGGCATAAAAAAATGATGTTCTTTGCATGATACATGCTCAACAATAGAAATATATTCACTTTGATCCATACATACCTTAGGACTATCTTCAACCATCACCTTGGTCTTCTCTTTAAGCTTGGTCTCTTCTCTCTCAACATGAGAAGACAATGAGACCTCTTGGAACTCTTCAAATTCTAAAGCATTCTCCACCATAACAAATAGATTACTTGGACCTACAGTCTCATCATGACTCACACTTGTCACATTTTGCTTCCATGTGTTAACTTTCCTTCTTCCTTGCACTCTAGGAGCCTAATTGAAATCATTTCAACTTGATGTCCTTTGTTTGAACAATCTAGAAATGTGAGCTCTCTATTCACAATTTTAACACAGCATACTCCTTGATGGAAACACATTTTTTCTTATCATGTTTAGATATAAACTTGAAATATGTCATTTGTCATGAAACAACATAACCTCCCATTATTGAAGAGGACTCACCTTGTCTAATCTTATGTGAAAAATGGTTTACAAAGTGTCCCACATCAAGACAATTGAATCACTTAATTTTCCTCACTCCTTTTGACTGATGACCCCCATCATAGTCCCATGAAAAATTATTTATAATATATCTCTTTCATTCTCTAGATTTATGCCCAAATTGATTACATGTGAGATAATATCCATTCAATCTTGCATACATCATAGAATTAGGTTGTCTAATCTAATTTATCTTCATTCTACCAACACCTTCAATCCTTGTCTAATGATTTGTCCCCAAAATATGATTGTCCTTGTTTAAAATAGCCTTCATCTTGTGTTGAGTTACATTCTTTTGTTCTTATTCATATCCAAGACTAGTTATATCACCAACATGATTTTTACAACTTAGAATATTGTCTAGATCACATGATCTCTTTTTAAATATCAAAAATGACTTCAACTTACTAGAAAATATTTCTAACCCATCTTTCAAAGATAATCTCAAAATCATACCTTGAGAATTTGTCTTCTTTGGATCTTAGACTTTTAGACATAGACTCCAACTTAGAATCAAGAAACATGACAACACCTTCATACTCCCTAGAATATTCAACCAATCTTTCCTCAAACACATTAAATTTCTCCTCATAGTCCTTGAGTTTATATTTCATCTTCTTATTGATCTTTTTCTCAATCTTCAGTTCTTCCAGAGCATTCATCAATATAGTCTCACAGTCTACCTCATCTTCATCATCATCTAAATCACTCTAAGTAGACACCTTATGATGTGATAAACATCCTTCCTAAACCATGAATAGAGATTCATCTTTAGTAGGACCATCATCTTCATGATCATATTCTGATTCACTATCTTCGCTCATATCTGATGAGCTACAATCTTCTTTGGTGTAGAGACTCTACTTGTTCTTGAAGGAATTCTTATTGTTATAATTTTTTAATCCTTTCCTCCTATATGTCTTGTTGTTTTTATTTTGACCTTCAACATGTTCTTCATCATCAATATTTTCAAGCTTATGAGGTCACTTAGGTTCAAAACGTTCAATCTCTCCATAATTGAAACATTTAAAGGGTAATTTTCCCTTATACTTCCCTAAGCTTGTGTTTAATTTACTAGTAATCAAAGCAATTATTTCATCTCATAAATGTTAGGTATGTCATCCTCTTTGTATTTTTTACCTTGTAACTTCATCTTAGGCTTCATCTCAATCTTAAATGCAACTTCCTTATTTGGTGGTATATCATCATTTACTCTAATTTCATATGTAGTAAGGGTGACATGTAATTGATCCATCTTCAACTAAGTAAGATCATGACTTTATTCTATATAAGATACTTTTGGATCAAAATTGAGAGATATCTACCTTAATACCTTTTGGACTATAGTATCCTCTTCCAAATTCTCTCCAAGACCTCTGATGATGTTCATAGTCTCATCAAATCTCTACAAAAAGGATGCCACAAAATATTCTTCCTTCATCTTGATAATTTTAAAGTAGCTTATATGAGTCTACAACTTATAAAGCTTAATCTTTGAATCTCATTCAAAAATGATCTAGATTTTGTCCCATATCTTTGTAGTTTATTTACAATGGATTACCTTGGTGTATTTTTTCTTTAAAAGACCACAAGTGATAGCATTCATTGCCTTGAAATTGTTCTCAAACAAATTCTTGTCTACAATACTAGATGGAAGAGTAATATGAGAAACATAACGATCTAGAATAGATTTACATACATCAAACCCTAGGTACATAATGTATGTCTTCATCCTTACACACTAAAAAGAATAATTAGATCCATTAAACATCAATGCTTTCTTATTAGAGAAGCCTCCTTGATGACTACTCATATTGTACCTTAGATAACCTTCAAGCTATTATGCCTTTACCAGAGAACTTGCTCTGATACCAATTATTAGAGGTAAAATCATAGAGAGGGGTGGGGTGAATCAATGAGCCCAGATAATTCAAATTCATTTCTAATTATTTCAAACTCTATATTAGTCAATACATACATTCATGAGGCATACACATCATTCATAGTAATGAACAAGAAAGACAATGTAAGATCAAGCACATAACACATGACATACCTGGGAAAATCTCTTGGGAAATAAAACCCACTAGAACCTGCAACTAGACTACTATCTTATAATAACAAGAACCAGTTTAGACCAGTTACAATTGATCAAGGAACTAAAATCTTTATTTAGTGAGATTACAATCCCACAAGGTGCTTCCACACATATCTAGCTAAGATGCAACAATAACAAGAATTTTAGCAAGTTTCACCTTGTAAGGAGGTTATAACAACCTTAGATGTTGAGCTAACACAACACCTATGAACACATCCATATTTTCACTAATGTCTTAAATACCTAATCATGGACATCTGATTATTACTTTTTACCTTCACTCATACTCAAACATTAAAACATTATTTTACCAATAGAATTATGATCTATAGGCCTTAAAAATATTCCTCAATCTATTATTATCTTCAACTCATCCATAGGGCACTCTACACCTCTCCACAAGTCACACATAAAATCCTCTCTGCAATCTCTCCTAAGTCCCTCACACAAAGTCTAGAAACCATCATCTTTGGTTCTACTATTTACAGAGCATACTTGATAATCAACACCTTAGTTAGCCATTAGATATGTATTAACCCTTAATGCATCCATCATATGAATACACAACTCAAAACAATCTTCATATGTTGGCCATATCATCTATGGGTCACCCTTAAGAAACTACACCTTTTAATAAGGGCCTAGTAGCCCTTATAGGTCTCATGTGAACCCAATCACTCATTTAGAACTTAATAAAAGAAATAAGAACACATAACCACTATAAAAATCATGGACCCAATACATATGATCTATAGGTCCCCCTTAAGTTCCAATAATCAACATAGTACCCTTCTACTTAAGCACAATTCGCTCAAACAACATTATGTGCACACAGTCATTATGAATGAACACACAATTACCTTTTAAAACATTTTTCATATTATATACAACTAGTAAAACATTTAAAATTCACAAACATGGTCCTCATGGAATCTAAAAAACTCTCCAATATATAATTCATCATGAAACATTGAAACATCTACACAAGCTCAATTATCTTTCTCGGGTCACTTACAGAACAAACATGAACACATAGTCAACTTTGAACTTTCATAAATATGACTGTACAAACTTTCAAATATTTAAATTAGATTAATTATATTTGGAATGGATTCCTGTTTAGATTTTATTTTTACACCATGAGAAAATTCTGTTTAGATCAAAATATATGGCCAAAATACAAAGTACTAGTTTTTCCTTTGCAAATTCAAATATTCAAATGCAAACGGTCATAGTTAAACTTTGAACACTATGCCCATATCTCATATCCTCACTCAGCTTGGCCAATCATTAATTTTTTATCTTATTTTGAATTTTCTCAATACTTAACTTCTATGTAGGTCATTAAACATTGAACATGTTGACCACTTTGACTTACCACACATCATAGATCTTTAATTGTACGATCATGAGCTCACCATTGATCTTTAAGATTTACCTTTTCTCAATCATTAAATAACGTGAAAATATTTACATATTTATGATTCCTAAAATATTTTATAAACTTCACTCCATTGATCTCCTTGATATTTTCTTGAACTTTACCTATTGCATATTTGACTAAGTATGGGGGGCCTTTTAATATGCCTGGAAGGCCAACTTTGGATAGATATATCTTTTGTTGCAATCAATATCATGTCTTAAAATTTACACCATATGTTTTTATTTCAAATATGAATATAAACACATATAAAAATAATACTGAAACCTTCACTCATGTGAGATATAACACCATTAAAATTCATTCTCAAAATCTTTTGTTATATAGCCAACTATGCTTAGAACTTGCCTATGAGGCCAAATTTGCTCTTGCATAACTTTAATTTTGCTTAGTAACATGATATAAAATTTAGTGAATAATATTATGTAACATAAGGGATTCCATATATATCAATTTTCTCTTAAAACTTTCACATGTGTGATATTTGATGTCAACAAATTGCTTACTCAACTCTATTTGAACATAGAAAACACTGTCAAAATGTCTAGGAGCACAAATTTACACATGCATATCTTTTGTTTTGATACATTGCAGGAATTTAAATTTGGAACATAAAAAAAAAATTAAAAAATTAACAAATCCATATTATCTCCTTTTCTTTAAATTTCCACATGTGCATGATATGGTACCAACAAAATTCTTACTTGGCTCTTTCTTGCCTCATGCAAATTTGGCTAAGTATGGGAAAACCCTATCAAAATGCATGGGAGCCCAAACATACACTTGAATATATTTTGATGCACTTAGGTGCATGAAATAATATTTAGTGTATAAAAATTAGGAACAATAATGAATAAACTCATGTGACCATTTCCTCCTGACTTATCCATATGTGGTAATAGTGACATCATCAAACTACCTACTTAGACTTTCTACCACTAGACCCAAAGTGTCTAGAAGAAAACCATGATGAACTAGATGAAATAAAATCATGAACACAAGTACTAAAATATTATAAAACATATTAGTGACCTTTTTAACATGCTTAATATTCCATATTCATATTTGAACATCTCTAATCATACCAAAATAGAATATCAATCAAGGATACTTCAAGCATAATAGGATAAGCACATTACACACTTTGTCATTGTCACTTATAATATCAAGGCACTTCATCCACTCACCCAATAACCTCTATGAAATCATTGAAAACTCTTCAAAAAATTTGTTTGTTGAAATTATGAGCCTTAGAGCACAAAATATTCCCTTTATTCTTATTATTTAGAACCTTTGGAGTGACAATAGGTTCATTTGGATTTGTTAGTGAATTAATAATGGTAGGAAGATATTTGAATATTTCCTACTTACCATCCATGTTCCTTATTTTAAATATTATATTTGAATCCACTAACATATATCCCTAGATGGAGTTGGCCTATTAGTTGAGTGCATAACATTCTTCTTATTCATAGTTCATCATTGTAGCACCCAATTGGTCTGATCCCTAATCATTGCTTTGACCCTTATTGAGTTTATTCTAGCTTGGTCATCATAGGTACCTCTACATTTTTGGGCTATGAGAGCTTGGTTGTACCTAAAATTAATAGCTTGCTACTATTAATCATTGAAGTTTTAGTTGAGGTTAATATTTAGGACAATGCATTGACCAAATTATTAATGCCAAGGTATGGTACCCTCTACTTCTTGAGCCACATTATTTTGAACTAGTACCAAGGTATTATAGGTGATAATAACATTAGGATTGTAATTATTTTTCTTATTGTAGCCATGTTTCCCTTGTCTTTGGTTTTGACCTTGGTCCTGGCCTTGGTAGTTCCCTTTGTATGGTGCCTATTTTCTTAAAAAGTTTTTTTTTGAGGTTGATATGAACCTTGATAAGGCCTATTAAAAGCCTACTACATTTTTAAATTTACTGTCTCATTCCCCAAGGACTGAAACATGCTCTTGAGCTCTTGGAAGCTATTTTGGTCTTTGGAATTGATAGATCCACTAGTGTAAACTTTCTCTTGTTTTGGTGCAGGTATTGTAGTAATTGTTGGTGTAGGAGGAATGTAATTTAGTGGAAGGATAACAATAGGAGATGGTCTGATTTCAATAAATAATGGCATTGGTGGTCTAGATGTAAGCTTACCAACTTGAACTAGATAATTTTCTACTTTGATGGCCACCTCATATGCATCTAGAAGTATATTTACTCCCATAGATTGGATCATCACTACTATATAATTATTTAAAGCCTTCAAATAATATAGGAAGGTAAAGTTATGTATTGGTCTAATTGAGAGTGGGATTATGTCCCAAGTTTTTATGAACCTTGTGTTTAAGTCTTGCATGACTTCATGAAGAGCTCTCCTAATTGTAGTTAGTTTCTTTATAAGTTATAAATGGTCATTTTTATCCTCAAATATTTTACACAAGGCTTCTCCTAATTGGTCCCATATTTTAATGAAATTAGCAATAATGCCTCTTTACCAATTTAGGGTCTTTCCTTTAAAACACGTAACTAATAATCTAATAGATATATTTTCCTCGATGAAATTATGGATATTGAAAAAATTGGCTATGCCCATGAGGTGCATAAAAGGTGTTTTATCTTGGTCACCAACATAATAGGGAACACTTTTAAACACTACAACTGGGATAGGATCATATTGGGAAAGGTTTAGAGAATTTTAGCCATTAAAATCCACAAGCATTCTATAGGATACCATGGATATGCAATGGGTTAATAAAGGTCTTCTTTTAGGGCTAGGCCTTGAGAATGACTTAGGAACAAAGGTTACCTTATATGGATGTGTATTGGCAAACCTTAATATTTTTGTTGAATTTAAAGGTAGTTCAATATATTCAAAGGGAATAACTTTTGAAGTTGACCTTATTATCACATTTGGAATGAGAGATAGCAATCACTCTACACCAGAGTGTTGATTATTCCTTTTGGAATCACCAGATGTTATTACTTGGTAATTTAAATGCTAAAAATTGGATCAAACTAGCATTAAATTTGATAGATCTTCCTTTTGGAGTGTGGTCCCATCAAGTATGCCAAAAACTATTGTAGGATCAATTTTCACCCTTGGAAAGAGTTCTTTAGGCTCCCTCCAATTAATCTACATAATGGGAACAACCCCAGGTTGTGGGTCACCTATGATGAGGTTGAACCTCTAGATAAGTCTAAGTTCCTCATGATGCTCACTTAAACTAATTTGAAACTAATTCTTCATAGGGAAAAGGGTTATAAAGAGGATAAATGATCCTAACAAAGCTAAAAGGGTGATGCACCAAATTTAAATTCACACTCATATAAGCTTGAACACACACTAGATTAGCAAAAGACAAATATTGCTTACTCAATCTCATAATCACACTAGTTGCATAAATATTTCATAGAAGAGGTTCCATGTAGAACACTATCTATACCTAAAAGTTAGCTTTAAGACACATTAAAAGAGGCAATAAAATGGATAGTATATTAGGAAGAATCTCGTTTAAAAATTTACCATACACAAGCATAGTAAGCACTAATTAAAGATAAAAGATATGTAAAGAGTTGAATCTTTTACTTCAAAAGGTAGATCTTATATATTTTTACAAGGTTTAACCATATCAAATAAGCACATTTTTTTAGGAGTCTCAATGAGTATCCTTGTCCTATAAGAGAATGATGAATTCTAATAACCAAGAACCCCTTCAATGGGAATGAGACCAATGTATATAGGAGAAGAAAAAGAAAGAAAGAATGTGGGAGCACACCATCAGAGAGGGAATACACCATCTTGGGTCATTAACTGAAATTAAGCTTCCACATTTTGCTCCTTAGCTAATGAAATCCTTACCACTTTTTTGATCAATCAAGACACTACCCATGTCTTATTGAGTGATAAATTCCCCATAGGTTCCAAGGATGCATTGAATGCCCCTAGCTATAGTTCCTAAAACTTGACCATTTCTTTTATCCTTCACACCATCTCTCACTTAAAGACAAAATTTCATGCTCATAGATCTAATAGAATCATGGCTATGTGCATTTTTTGTCGATACTTGTCAAAAATATGGCCATGCTAAAGGATAAGAATCCTTCACATTAATAACATTTATGCTCTATCTCCATGTTTGGATCATAAGTCCATCTTATAGATGAAAACTAATGTAAGATTATTGGTTTTCCTATAGCTTCCATCTTAATACATACTTATAGACTACATAGCTTCTTCTCTATATCCAAATAGGTCCAAAAAGAACTAATCTAGCTATGTAAGAACTAAGAGTTCACAATATACATGGATCTTTTATAAAAAGGTGAACATAGTTGATGAAATAACCCTACCCAATACAAATTTATGTATTAGAGGTCTGTATTTAGCTCAAATGGTAGTCCATTTATGTTCCTTATGTCTTACTACATTAGTGTGTCCCTTTAATGTCATTGATCAAGATTTAATGGTAGAAAAATTATCATGCAAGACCTACTTACTTCTAGTAAAAAATGGTCTCTCAACTTTCATTGAAATTCTTGGGCTCAACGTTATTTTAATTATCTATCAATATCTGAATTAGCTCATTAATATGTTAACCCATATCACTATATTATATCTTTTTTATCCAAATAAACAATGATCATTGATCCTCTACCAATTGAAGAGGTTATTTATAATTATCATGCACACATTTTCGTTTGAGATTTTTTGACCCCTTTGACCTCTGATTGCTATTAGATCTGAATGTATGGTCAAATGTGTGTCGTTAGATCTATTTGGGACCCATTATTTGAAAACCATTGGCTATTTATTGGGTCATAAAATTGACATTCACACAAACATCATATTGACATATGTGTGGACATATTTGACATCTCATATATCATCAAATTTAATCTCAAATGGATTTTTTTCCTGATCTCTAATCTGATGTTTGTGCAAACATCAATCACTTTTGACCAACTTTGAAGGCTTAGATATGGAAATTAATAAGTCATGGAGGCACCAAATTTTTGAGAGGTGTTCTTGATACTAAAAATGGTGAACCCACTTGATCCACTAGCTATAGGCAATATAATAGTAAGAATACACATAAATAATGCATATGAGCATTAGATCTAGCTATGAGATCAAGAAAAAAGGCATACATAAAACCAACACAAGATATATGTTGGAAAACCTCTAAGAGGTAAAATACCCCACAAATATTATTCATATTATGAGAAACTCAATGTATCCAATACAAGCTTGCTTCTCTCACTTCTCTCTATAAATCTCAACAAACCAAGATGGATAGAATGGAATACATAAGCATCCTCACTAGATTCTACAATGTAAAATATGTATAATATAGGAAAAGAAATATGACCATTATAATATGATCATTAGAAAAGTGGGACCTTTCCAATGGTTAGATTACATGGGTTCTAATTGTCCCTTTGGTCACATGGGTTGGCATCTTTGACCATAATTCATGATTCAAACCTAGACCAATAATTCCAGCATTAATAATAATATGCTTTATTATTGCCTGAGCATCACCTCATAAATAATAAAGTGTATTATTTATTTAATGTTTCAATTAATGTATTAAGAGTATATAAATTCACCACTTAACCATTATATGCTCTAACACTCCCCCTTAATGTTAAGTGGGGATTTTAAATCAAATATCCATCCGTCTAGTCAATCCTTTATAATAAAGGGAAAATCCATCACTCTTGGTGTGGATAAAGGTAGTGATGACATCCAAGTAATAGTTTCACTAATGTGCAACATCTCCATAGGACATAAAAATATTTTATCATTTATGGAGGTGACTTCTCCAAAACCAATATAATTTAATGTATTAAGGGTACGTGAATAGCACACCTTAACCATTAACTATTCCAATAATAGTCACCTTCATAAATAAAGGAATTGTCCCCCATAAACTATGTATGATGAGTTTAGGATGTGAAGGAAAAAACCTTCATCATGCCAAAGTTACCTTTTGAATCAAAAGGAATTACAATCCATAAAATACTTAAAGTAAGTTTAGGCTAGCATGATCGTGAGACTACCACTCAGAGTTTCTCATGAATAATCAAAAAATAATTGGATCCTTTTATAACATAAGGATCTCCATATGCTTATAAGTATTTGGTATCAAATTAAAACTTCCATAAGAAGCTTACAAAAATCATGAAGTGATTTAACAATGCTATACAATGAGAAGAAGTATAGAGAAAAAGAAAGATATAAGGATGAGAAGTGACATTGCCATGCACACTCCCCCTAAATGGTAGTTTTGACTGGCCTAGAATTTTACAAATTTGACAAAACTTGGTGGAACCAAGTGGTTTTTGAATATATATGCCACCTATGTGCACCAGGACATTATACAGATCACCATTTAGGACTTTTATCTTGGATAACATGTACATGTACTTCCATATGCATATATTATTTGTTTTAGATTGGATCTTCCACCAAATTTATACAAAATTAGGACCTGCACAAACTTTAAAAACATCCAAAAATTAATGGATTCATGATATCATATTATGGTTAGCATCATAATAACCACATCCATAAATATAAAATATGACATATATTTTTATGTGATAAATCACATTTAAAAAACATCAAGTCATAAATAACTTCACTACTTTGATTACAAAGCTAGTGACAAACATAAATTATTGTATGCAATTCATTATTGGATGTCTCCAATATTGACAAGATGAGCATCCCCAACTATCATGTGATGTGTATACAATAATTTTACTAATAATATGATACTAAATCAATTAGATATATTATTAGTAATAACTCATTAAAGTTGTAGTAATAACATTGCAAATTTAATATGCTTCAATTTTCTAATGATATAGAATTGGAAACAAAAAAAATGAGGTATGTAGGCTTTCATACATCAAATAGAGATTAACATGATCTATAATCATATAATAAAATAGACATAAGACTAAAATTAATTTAGATATGTATGAATAAAATGTTTGGTAAGTTAAACTAGGGAGAGCCAATAATGTAAACTCCATTTATACTTGCATTTCAAAATGAAGCATATAATAATGTTATGTATAAATAATCCAATAACTCATAAATCAAATGAAATAATCTAAACATGTTATCATAAACTTGTGTTATTTATCAAATGAAATTATATAAGCATTTTAGCAAACATAATCAAATGATATAAGATTCAAATGAGAGTATCTAAGCATGTTAACATAGAAGATACTTTTTACAATCTATAAATAGAAAACATGATAAAAATGAAGCATGATAATGTGTAAAATGATAACTCATGTAATGAAAATATGAAAACAATATTATTTTCTTTTGGTTTCTCATCTAACATCTTTAAATCTTATATTCATACATAGTCATCAAAGTATGTTATGTATATTGAACTCTAGTCAATTATTTATACTATCAAGATTAGATTATTTAATTAAGGATATTTCCTTATTATGTATTTTTAGATTGAACACAAGTGAATAATTCTTCCCCATCACACTCTAAGTTATCCAAAATTGGATCAACTTCCTCTAAGGCATCTCTTTCTTCATAAGGAGAAATAGGAGAGTTAGGTTCATCATATGAAAAAATTAAAGGAGGTTCCATAGGAGGCACACAGAAATGATTTTTAAAGGACATGAACATTCCTATTTTCAATGATTTATCTAGAAGATGAATCATACACTCTTAATCCTTTTGTTTATTATCCATAGTATATGGAGAATGTAAGAACACAAGGTAGGATTAAGTTTCTTTCTTTTTTATTTTAGGATATAAAAAATGGGGGTAGTGCTACCAAATATCCTAATGTGAGTAACACTTGGTTTATTTTTAGACCAAAAAAATCTCCAAAATATGCATGATAAAACATGCAAAACAATGCCTCCTTGCTTGCTCAACAAGTTTCACAAGTTGTAGCTTGCCTCATCTGCTTGGATTATCAAAATGATCTCCATATACTACTTTCATACTCACAAGGTGAAAGGTACAAAAATTAATCATCAAAACTTTTCATTAAATAAATATGAGAGTAACACCAATCTAATCAAGGAGTCATAAAAGTGGCCAAAAACCCAAGATCATCTAAGTCAAAGTTACTCAAAAAAATATAATCTAAAGAGTAACAAAGTATAAACAAAAGATATAAAAGTCAATGTTACTCAAACCAATATAGTCCAAAGAGTAAAAAAGTGGGATCCCATCATAAAACAAATCCAAAAAAGAAACTAGGATCCCCACCATCATAAACAAGATCAAAATAATAAAAGGATAAACCTTTATAGGATAAATAAAAAAGATTTTTAATTAATTAAAATATCTCAATTAAGAATAAAAAAACTCAAGATTCACCACTTCATGTGGTAAAAGTTCAATAATACCAAAAAAATATGTGGCTCTAGAATACCACAAAATGGAAGTAGGAAGTTAGCATCTCAACAACTAATATTCTTATGTGGTATGAAGAAACCATCACAACTCAAGTTGCCAAAATAGCTACACACTTACCAATCCTGTAAGTGGTAAATAAAAAAACTCATTTCCACAACAAGATGGAAACATTAAATAGAAGAGGCACCAATCCAATATAGCTATACAACTCCTTTATCTGAAAAGAAGTAAAAGATAACATTTAAGTATTGTTTGAAGAATCATAAAAAAAAAATCTTTTCTTTCTCATCTAAGACCAAAATAAATTAAGAGCCATATCTGAATTAGACAATGAAAAATAATCTGATGTGACAAAAACAACAAGATATTGACATAGACATCTTCATTATCACAACTCACAATTAATTCAAATTATGATAAAACACTTACAAAACATCAATGAGTAAAATGCTTCCACAAGGAGAAACATCCGATAAGGATTCATTATAGTTTTTGTTTTCATAACTTATATGATAGGTAAATCAGCTCTAGGTATTAGACGCATAAAAAATTGAGTTTGAGTATAAATTTAAACACCCTTCTTAGGTTGTTTTGGGTTATTTATACATAGGTATAGCCACTCAAAATAAGTTCACATATTGGTCAATTTATGAATAAAAAATGAACATCCATCAACTCAAAAAGTTATGTGACCAATAATAATTTGTATTTTAGAGATATTATCTATAACAAAGAGATTCTCAACATACCTTGCATGTTTATTTCATTGGAAACCTAAAACTATGATAGGGAATCCAATTATACATAGAGTGAGCAACAAATCATCTGATCGAATGAACAAATGGCTCAGATTAGTCCAATTCTCCAAGACCTCATTAGATAACTCACAAAATAAGACATTTTTGAGTCAAAGTGTATAAATGCATAATTACAACACCCCCTATCTTTATTTTTTTAAAGGAGGACCCTTGTATTTGTTTCCAAAAAGTATGTATTCTACATTGAATATGAAGAGTTTTCTTATCTTGGATTTTAAAAGCAAATCATTTTTAAAAGGGGAACATGTGCTTTGATGTATTTGATCAAGTTTACATTTCATGGTTTAAAATTACTAATAATTTTCTTCAAGATGATTATTTGTAGGTTCCATGGAAGAAGATACGATTCCTAAGGAACAAACCCTAAAGGGGGTTTGAATTTGAATATTCATGAAAAATACTAGGGTGAAATTTCACTTCCTTTTGATTAAATGATCTTAAATCTAACTCTATATTAAGCTTCACATATGTTTTTTATTTAAAACATGACCGAATATTAATATAAAACCTTAGGCTAAACTTTATACACAATCATGTATTAATTTAAAGCTTATGTTCTTTTACAAATTTAACAGTAATCATTTGTTAACTGGATTTGATCCAATGGTGTGACAATCTCAACGTCTTTTAAAAAGGACACATAGTTAATGATTTATGCCTAATGAATATCTAATGGTGATCATTTGCTCAAAGGATTTGATCTAATGGTGAAAATTAAATATAACACCCAAAAGGATGTTAATAACTTTTAACCACTCGAGACTTGATCTTATGGTTAGCATTGACTCAAAGGTTCTAATCTAATGATGTGCATCAACCCAGAAGCTTTAGGATCTCCTGAAGGCTTTACACATGGCACTTGTTCATTAGACCAAGAAAGTTTATTATCTTCAAATTGATAGGTTTGGTCCCATCATTTGATTTCTATGAGGATGTATTTGATAAGACTGAACACATCAAAATTAACATAAGATAGAAATATTTTATTGTCTTAAATTTGATAGGTTTACCCCCATCATTTTATGTTTGTGAGGACATATTTGATAGGATCAACCCCATCAAATTTAAACTAAATAATCTCAAAAGCCTCAAGATCTCCCAAAGGATTTATTTTTGTAATTCATTTATTGGATCAATAAATTCTACTATATTAAATTTGACAGGTTCACTCCCATCATTTGACATTTATGAGGACATATTTGACATGACTAAACTTGTCAAATTGAACCTAGACAATCCCTAAAGCCTTAGGAACTCTATTGTCTTAAATTTGACATGTTTTCTCCCATAATTTTACATATGTAAGGACATATTTGATGTGACCAAACTCATCAAATTTAACTTAGATCATTTTTAAAGCCTAATCAAAGGGGCCATTTATAAAAACATTTTAATAAATTCCTAGCTTTTATGAAGATGAGCTTAGTATATAAAGATCTTAGCCTAAGTCACTTTGTGTTTTTTAAACATAAAATTTTAAATTATGTTTTTAAACCTAAGATTTATATGATCATGTAACTGATTAAAATTTAAGCATCTTATAGGATCCAATGGTGATCACTTGTTCATTGAATTTGATCCAATGGTACGTTGAGCCCAAATCATGTGGTTAATGATCTGGCCCTAGTTAAGATCCAATGGTGATTACTTGCTCGCTAGATTTGATCTAATCGTGTGACAAAGTTGAGTAATTTTCAAAGGCCTCATGAGCTTGACACATGGCACACTCAATAAGCTCAAAGATCAAGAACTAATGAAATGTAAGGACCTAGATTTAGATTTTCAAAGCAAAATAAAGGGGACTTTTGAAAACCAACAGTCACTCTTCAAATGGCATTTATGATATTTGTCATGAAAGGCATGGAACCCTGCAACATAAGCTCCACATAATCATGGAGTATCAAAATGAAAGATATCTCATGATTGAAAACATAGAAGACATGATAGTAAGGTTCCATCATATCTAAGGCACGTATGAGATCAATGTTTCATGTTTTGGTCATTAAAAGCCAAAAACCCTAAACCCTCTATAAAGAAGGCCAAAGTCAATTCAATTGATTATGTGATACTTGAGATAATTGTTAAATAAATTCAAAGTGAGTGCCTTAGTAATAACTTTGATAGCTTTGCAACTACAATACAGTGTTATCAATGGCAGCAGGTAGGAAATAGATAAATATTGAAGTAGAACTTTATCTAACTTCAGATAATGAAGGGTCTTTAGAGACACATAATTCAATTTAACAAACTTGAATGTGTATGTAATAAAAAATTAGTTTGAATTATTAATTTTTATAGAGGAGTTACAACCAATTTTGTAGGAAGAAAAGAGGAATGATTCAGTGTTCCAAAAATACATGAATTTAGTATCAATTCAAATGGTAGGCCTTCATCATGTAGCTACTAAACTAGAGGTAATGCATTGGATTGATCTTCTTGTTCCTATTTTTGTTTACTATAGAATAGATGGAGAATGGATTTTTCATGAAGTATCAACAAAGTTGCATGCATAGCTCCCATGGCCTTTGAGACTTATTATAAGCTACCTTTGCCTCATGTTGATCTCCCTTCCTTGAGAGAATGGAAAATTTCCCAAAACCTATATACAGTCCTCTCACCTTGGTTAATCCAAGGTTCTCATTTTTTCAAGACATTAAATGGTGAGATTCCTATTTCCCAATTTAGGGAAGTTGTTAGGGTAGCTATGAATTTATTGAATAGATATTTTGGTGCCTCTTATAATACTTATTTAAGTAAGGTTTGGGTATCCTATGTCCATTGCATGTTGGAACAAAACTTAAACCCTTCTATTAGAGACTTAATAAGTTTATTCTTGGCCAAAAAATTTACAACAATCAAGAGAAAGACACCCAAGCAATTTTTTATGATTTCTTACCTCTTGGATGAACTCCTCGCCTCTATTAATTTCCCTGACATTCAAAATGGGTCCCCTAATGGTAGATCTACCATTTCCCATCATTACTCCAAATTACATATTTTTAAATATAGGAATCACATGTAGTTCATATGTAATAGTATCTTCCCAATCATTTTTATTACAATCATTGGTGTCTCTATGCCCAAGATTCATCCTCTAATCAAAAGAAAAGGAGAGACCATGGGGGATGTGTGGTTCTATCTAGATTGCACTATAAGAAGGATAGAGGGAATCATGGTTTAACCATATAGATTACCTATATATGTTCCTAGTAATCTTGTAGAGTAAGAAATTGCTTATCAAATCATCTAGGGAATGGATTGGCACTTCATCCCTTTCAAATAGACATTGGTAGAATTATAATCAAGGATTGGAAATAGGTAGAGATCATAGTGGTGTATAAGAACTCTTTTGATTTCTAATTAGATGATCTTAAGATGTGGGACCCCAATGATAGAGTGGCTAACCATATTTAGTATAAAAATGTCCCAAAGGCTGATACAAACATTAACCAGGTGTGGGAGATGGTATTTACACAAAGGCATAGAACTTTGAAGAAGTCTTACCTAGGGTTAAAAATTACAACATAAATTTAGAACACAGGCTAGTCAAGGATAATAAGCCTTTAGAAGAAATATGGTAGTTACATCTTTTACAATATCACTTATTTCCAAGACCATCTAGGACTACACATCATAATCACCTATTGAGGGACAATCTTCTGAGCCTTAGTAGGGAGAATTGACAAAGTCATCCTAGATTGGGAAACTTGACGATGTAGAAGGAAAATGTAAAGCTATAATTGAAGAATCCAACATTGATCATAAACCTAGTGAAGGTCCCCAAATTCAATCAGCCCCACTAAGGCCTTCTTCCCCAGTAGAAGTTATCAACATGATTTCTTTAAAAACTAAAGAAATAATCAAGAGTGTCCTTACTAACATCATAACTGCTTATGGTTTAGATAAGGAAGAAGACCCATCTAAGGAAGTAGGCAAGGAATTGGTTCCATTGGATAGTGGAAAGAGATAGGTAGAATTATACTTAGGTCCTCTAGCTCTAAGAAATAGGCCTAAGTTAACATTCATTAACCCCACTAGTGAAATAGACCTCTTCAATGATGAAAATCATATTTATGGACCAACCATTCTTGATTGGTTTGTGTATGGGAAGTTATATAAAATCACATCTCTTTCTCCTTCATTAGCTTTGGCTCAAGTGGAAATAAGTGTTTAGGATAATGTCAAGCCTTGGATTCAGGATATGTTAAACATACAAGTAGAGAGAAGCATCTTGATTCTTCGCAACAAGGAAAGATAATGGCTTGGTACCCCAGGAGCCTCTAGGAGTTCAAATGTAGATATTCCTAAATAATCATAGGTGAAATAACTTGACCCTTAGGTCTAATTTAATCTAGATACATTGACTCTAGAGAGATTAGAGACCAAGAAAATTATTGTTAGTACTAAGGAGTTTATCTTTCAGAAGGTGGAACCATTTTCATTCATAACTATTATTCTAGGGAAGGAAATAGGGGAGCATCCTATTTTTCAAGAGGATGTAGTTATTATGGTAAATGTCATGTCAATAATGACCTTGGCTAGAGTTTAAGGAATGTAGTAGAATATTCTCAACTTGGAGAAAGAAAAATAAGATTTAGAAGCTTAGGTCCTCCTTTCAATTCCTAAGGATGTATTGTAAGTGTTTAATGTATCATTGATGGATGCATTCAAGAATTTGAAAATCATCAAGTCTAGATTGAGTGCTTTGGAGCATCAAGCTGAGATGGCACAAGCCTTAATCACTCAATGGTAAAATTCTCAAGCTCAGATGGAGGAGCTCATCAAGTTACATAAGACAAAATAGGCTTGGATTTCAATATTATCAAACTTAAACATCTTGACATCTTTTTGGTCATTTTGATAGATAAACAAGAGGATTTTATCACCTAGGGAAATGATGTTAAGGACTTCATCAAGAGAGACATAGACTTGGTAAACCAGATTGAGAAAATTTTGGGCAATCTATTGGATAACCCTTTTCAAACCACTACTATAGGCCTAATCGATGATGAATAATTCAAGCAGAGGGTTGGTACTCACATTAAAATCATCAAAGATATCAAAGGTCATTTAGTTAAGGAAAATTAGTGAATTCCAAGGAACTTGTATAGGAAGCAAATAGTGAATTTCACAAGTTAGCGGATAAAGAAGAGGATTGTCTATTGAAACCTATAATGGATTTTGAGCTGATCAAGGAAAAATATACCAAGATGAAAGACTTCCTTAGATATGGATAATTAAAGGGCCCACCAATGAAATTATTAAGATAATTTTATTTTTGTAAAGTATATGCTAGTCTGTTAGCATATACTTTTTCTTGTCATGTTGACATGTGACCTTCCACATTGTATCTCTATATTAA
This sequence comes from Torreya grandis, assembly GCA_037957365.1. Taxonomy (NCBI): domain Eukaryota; kingdom Viridiplantae; phylum Streptophyta; class Pinopsida; order Cupressales; family Taxaceae; genus Torreya; species Torreya grandis. The sequence goes on along the minus strand of JARHVA010001039.1, from coordinate 3,517,269 downwards.
AGATAGTTGTCCTTATTCTCATGTTGATATTTTTAAATTTAAATAGTTAACCACCTATGTTTCTTATAAATAGGTAAATGTTTACCATTTTTAGGAGAGATTTTTTGAGCAATTGATACCAAGAGCTTTTAATACAACTAAGGAATTCTAAAAAGATTATCTGGATAGTTTTGTTAAATGTCTATGTTATCTTTCAATTATAGAAATTCATGTTGAATTTGAATGATTCTTCTTGTTTTGAGTCACATTCATTATCATGTGGTAGTTAATTTGTGTTGAATGCTTGACTAAATGTAAATATTTCAAGTAGAGCTCATTATATTTTCTCTACATTTGGATGTACTTATGTTATTCAAATCATAATAGCAAACTTTTAAAGTAAACTTGGTTCTTAATTATGATTCATACTATTATTTTGAATCTTGCCTAATTTGTGATGTAATTTGAGCTTATGCTATTTTATAATGTAAAATGGTTTAATGTGTATTCAACGTTATTTGAATCTTGTCATAATATTTCATATGAAAACTTGCAATCACATCTATTTCTTCCTTACCCTTTCTTTTTATTATTTTTTTAATCAAGATTAAATCTAGATTAAAGATCATTATTAATAATCATTTAGTTTAACTTTTGAGTCCTCAAAATTATTAAGTATTCAAATTGTGTAGGCCATGGCAGCTCTCAAGTACTAAATCAAATAAATATTGTGGATAGTTTTCATACTTTGCTTCTATTTCACCATAAACAATCACTAAAGAGTCACAAACTAAAACTCATGCCATGGATTCTCAAAATCCTAAAATGATAAGTGTTCTTCAACACTAAGAGCACATGTGGTATAGTTTGAAGCATCAATAGGAGAAGCTCCACTAGCACTAGAATGAGGGCCTCATTGAAGATACTTAATATATTTCATGAGTATTTGATCAAATATTGATGCAGGAGCATCATCACGAATTTCAAATTATTGTATTTTCCTCTAAAATATTAAAAATTAAGGAGAAACTGTAAAAAGTAAAAGTGAAAAGGTAAATGTGGAGCTGTTGAGGAAATGAGGGGAATGGTTGAAAGATTTTCAACTGTAAGATAACATTGGAGATAAATATTCTCATATTAGAATATGCTATAAAATCAAAAATTGTTTTTGTTTTAGAAGCCCAAGTTGGGCGTAGAAGTTAGGGAGGAAGTTCTAAAAAGTGAAAGAAAGAAATTCATAAAGAGAGCAGGACGTAAAAAGGAAAAAAAAAAGGAGGAAGGATAGAAGGATGTAGATAAGATAGAAAGGAGTGAAGGTGGTGTGGAAGACTGAAATAAGGCCTTCAAAAGGCCAAGAAATAGTTATAAGTATGTATATTTTATTTAATGAATTGGTTTAAGTCTGTGGATTGAATTATTCTACATTTTGAGAGTTTATTCTATAAACTGCAATACAATGATGCTAGTGTGTCGACAAAAGCTTTGACAATGTCATGGGTTTCATGATGGGATTGGGAATTCCTAATCATGATGTCTTACTAGTTTCCCTTGTTTCTGGCCAAACAATTCTTTTTATTTCAAAGCCTATAATTGAAAAGAATAAATGCAGATTTTTGGATAGCCAATTTTGGGCAAGAGTTGTGGATCTAAACTCACTCATGGTTGTCTATTTTTATATTATTATACGTGACCATTTCAATATAATTGCCCTGTTCTTCTAGCCTCCCAGAGTAGTTCTTATAACTTTGGAGTATATCCAACTGTGTTCTATTTTTAAGTCAGGCGGGGAAGTTTTCATTGATTTGGCTAAGTGAGCGAGACACCCGACATATGTTATTTAATTTATTTTTGTTTTGGTCTACACTCCAGAGTCACCAAGGTTCACTTAATGCTGGGAAAAGCCCATCTAGAAGGGATTAATAGACGTGAGGTGGCTTCCACAAAGGAACACGACCATAGTATATACATAAATATATATATGTCTTGTCTGGATGCAGAGATAAACACATATTTGTAGTCTGTTGAAAGCGCAGAGAGGATTTCATGGGTCTATTGAAATTTTTGACTGCAAGTTTATACGTGTTATAGAGGATCGGGACAAGCAGGAGGAAGAATGAAGTGGTGCGAGTTCCATTAGTGGATGATGTAGTTTTACTTGTTATAGCTGGTAAGTTGTATCAAAGAACTTGAATGGTGGATGAGAAATAGTTTCAATAGCCTAGATTTCTGTACAGACAGGCCAGATGCAGATTGGTTGCAATTGTAGTTTTTGTTAGGTTCTTGGATAAGTCGTAGACCCGAAGTAGGATTCCACATTCCTATTTACATTGATGTGGATTCAATGATGTAAGTAACCAGTACCTTGTAGTTGGCATTCATCCACCTGGATTTTCATTACACACACTCGGTGTGCCTATAACTGTATAAAGAGTTGTGTCCAAATCTGGTCCATTTCTTAAAGCTTCCAAGTCTACAGACTCTGCAGGGTCAGGTCATTTTGATTTTGTGAAAAGATGAATTGTAGTCTAAGTTAGATATATATTACAGAATATGTGTATTTGTATAGGGCTGAGCTGAGAGGTTAATGATCTATTAGAATGGACATAGTAGACCAAGTCACGAACCTTAACACAATCCTGAATGGGAGCCAAGCATGGAGGAGTGTATTATGTTTTGAAGGGCATGAACATTGGATGCAGGTTATGCATATGCAAAAGCAATAAAGGGTGGCAATGTGTTTGAATGTCTGGACAATAGCGCATCAATTTGGTATCAGAGCTTGAAGCTCTTGGGATTTGCTGAAGAAAAGGTATGAGTAAGATTTAATATTCAGTTTAAAGTCTATGTTTTGAATATTTTGTTTTGAGAATAGAACAGGAAGTCTTGAAGCTAATTAAAGTTTGGAAAAGAGAGGGGAAGAAGCCAAGGAAGGCTTAAAGCCATTGGGGCTTGACAGGAAAGAAGAGAAGCTTGGAAAGCTCAAAAGTAAGGGAGCACAGTGGATGCTCAAGAGGAAGATCCAAAGCAAGTTAAGCTTGGATTTGTAATTTGTGTTTGTTGAAGAGTTGTCTAAAAAGTTGCAGCAGGATTGAGAAAAAAGGATCAAAAGACTAGGATGCAAAAGGCCTAGGTGAGATCAAGGGGTTTGTCAAAAGACCAGTCAAGGAGAAAGGCTTGGGTGAGACAAGGGATCAAGAGACCAAGGTGGAAAAGACTTGGGTGAAGATCTCAGAGATGGAAGCATTGTTGAAAGCACTACAGAGCAGCAAGGCATATGAGGGCAGCAAGAGGAAAGCAAGCATCAAAGGTATGACTAATGTTGATTTTAATAAATAAATTGCTAGTTTGAAGAAAGAATTAGCTAAGATTAAAGATGAGTATGAGTCTTGGATGCAGCTAAATAGGAAAGCATGGGTATGGCCAATAAAGAAGAGGATAAAGTGGACAATAGATCTCCTAGTGAAGAGGAGAAGAAGGCAAAAGAAGATTGCCATGAAGAGAGAAGCCCAAAGAGGCAAGAAGATAAGAAGGTTGCCAAGTGAGCAGCAAGAGGAAGAAGTTGTGAAGAAGGTTCTCGTTGAGGAGGACAAGAGAAGAAAAGAAAGAACAGATGAAGTGCCAGGAAGAGCACTTGGGAAGATGAGAATGTCCATTAAGAGGACACTCATGGAGACATTATGGTCTCTTGTTTTTATATCTAATGCTATTTTTGAGTGGGTAAATGCAGGTATGAGTAGCCTTATGAAGGTCAAGAGAAGGGCCTTGGAGAGTGAAGATATTGGTGCAAGAGAAGACCCAAATGCACAAGTGAATGTGTAAGAGGAAAGAGAAGTAAGTTTGCTGTTGTTGACAAAGAAGAAGAGATGCATTGGCTAATGCATGAGGGAGGTATTGAAGACCCCATACAAGTGAGAGAAGAGATGGAAGATGAAGTTGAATTCCATGATACCATTGAATGCTAGGAGGAAGAAAGAGGACAGCCAAACACAAAGGAAAAGAAAGATTGCTCCGTGGAACAAGCTATCAAAGAGGTAAATGAAGTGTTAAATGCTGATTTTGATTGTTATTGTGAGCATGAAGATATTAATACACAGGTTAGAAGAGGCAAGAGGAAGATGAAGTCCTCACACAAAGTAGTCAATCATGGCTACATAATGCCTAAGTGGATGGTGAAGCACACAAGCAAGCAACAAGTAAGCAAGCAGGCAAGTTTATCTTATAAGATTGATTTTTCTCATATGAATGTGCAAGAGAATAAAAGAACAAACAAAGTTGGTTTTTCAGTAGTATCACAAGAGCATGGTTATAGGATGCCTAAATGGTGGAATAAGCAAACTCCCAAGCAAAAGGAGGTTCTGGTACAAAAGCATGGATGCAGGATGCCTACATGGCTTGAGAAGAGAAATGGTAAGAACGAGAAACAAGTATGGGTGCCTAAGAAGGCTAAGAGTGAAGAAGATGTGAATGTTAAGATAGAAACACCAAGAACTCAATGGAGGAAGGTGAAGGATGACACAAGTACATGGAAAGGTAAGACAATTTTTTGCAATGAAAGGGATAATGATTTGTTTGAATCATTTAATGATATTTTCATGGAAAATGAGGAATGGAAAGTGGTTTTAAGGACTAATAAGTAGCAAGGAGAGACTTCTAAAGGTATGGATGATGAGAAAAGGAGAAAGTATGTAGCAGAACAAACAAGATGGCTTCAATCAGAGATTGAAGAAAGCAAGGAGACAGAAGGTATGAATACTGCAATTGTTTTTGATGAATATACTGATGTTGATGAAGAAGCTGATTTGTATGAAAGAACTATAAAGTGGATGAATGTAATTATAGAGGATGAAAGACAATCTGGTCCTAAGTTTGATATAGGACATGAAGATTTGAATGAGTTTGTGTTGAGTGATGAGATGAAGAGTAAGGCTAGTAAGGAATAAGCAATCCTTCAGGTTGATAAGCCCAAGTTTGATGAAGATTGTGAGATAGATGAGATCTCACTAAAGGTAGAGTTGAGAATGATAGAGGAGCTGTTTGGTAATTCAAGAGAGATGAAGGAAGGTACAAGCCATGGTGAAGGTAGCATTGGGAAGAGTGGAGCAAGACAAGAGCAGAGCAAAGAGACAAAGGCATTTTTGGTCAAAGAGTAAGCATGTGAAGACAGCCAAGAGGCTTCATGGCCTAAAGATTTTGATTCTAAGGTGGCTTTTGATGTTTTGTATGCAGGTATGAAGGTTGCTGAAGTGAATGACATAAATGAGTCATTGAAGAAGCTCATGAACCAAGAAGAACAACAGGAAGATCTAGAAGACATATATGAAGATGAAGAAGCATGGAAGTGGGAGATGGTATCTGAGAAAGAAATGAGAAGAAGGACATATCTAAAGAGGAAGAAAAGCAAGATGAAAGGCAGAGACCATCAAAGACAAATTCAAGCATTATCATTGCCAACAAGACCTTGGAATCTAGGCATACAGTAAAGGCTAAAGTGTGGAGCAGCATTTCATTTGAACTAAGGTTCAAATTGTTTCTAGAGGGAGAGTATGATGCAGGAGCATCATCACGAATTTCAAATTATTGTATTTTCCTCTAAAATGTTAAAAATTAAGGAGAAAATGTAAAAATTAAGAGTAAAAGGTAAATGTGGAGCTGTTGAGGAAATGAGGGGAATGGTTGAAAGATTTTCAACCATAAGATAACATTGGAGATAAATATTCTCATATTAGAATATGCTGGAAAATCAAAATCTCTTTTTGTTTTAGAAGCCCAAGTTGGGCATAGAAGTTAGGGAGTAAGTTCTAAAAAGTGAAAGAAAGAAAATTCATAAAGAGAGCAGGACGCAAAAAGGAAAAAAAAGGAGGAAGGACAAAAGGATGTAGAGAAGATAGCAAGGAGTGAAGGTGGTGTGGAAGACTGAAATAAGGCCTTCAAAAGGCCAAGAAATAGTTATAAGTATGTATATTTTGATTTAATGAATTGGTTTAAGTCTGTGGATTGAATTATTCTGCATTTTGAGAGTTTATTCTATAAACTGCAATACAGTGATGCTAGTGTGTCGACAAAAGCTTTGACAATGTCATGGGTTTCATGATGGGATTGGGAATTCCTAATCATGATGTCTTACTGGTTTCCCCTGTTTCCGGCCAAACAATTATTTTTATTTGAAAGCGTATAATTGAAAAGAATAAATGTATATTTTTGGATAGCCGATTTTGGGCAAGAGTTGTGGATCTAAACTCACTCATGGTTGTCTATTTTTAGATTATTATACATGACCATTTCAATATAATTGCCCTGTTCTTTTGGCCTCCCAGAGTAGTTCTTATAACTTTCGAGTATATCCAACTGTGTTCTATTTTTAAGTCAGGTGGGGAAGTTTTCATTGATTTGGCTAAGTGAGCGAGACACCCAACGTATGTTATTTAATTTCTTTTTGTTTTCATCTACACTCCAGAGTCGCCAAGGTTCACTTAATGCTGGGAAAAGCCCATCTAGAAGGGATTAATAGACGTGAGGTGGCTTCCACAAAGGAACGCGACCATAGTATATACATAAATATATATATGTCTTGTCAGGATGCAGAGATAAATGCATATTTGTAGTCTTTTGAAAGTGTAGAGAGGTTTCATGGGTTTATTGAAATTTTTGACTGCAAGTCTATACGTGCTATAGAGGATCAGGACAAGCAGGAGGAAGAATGAAGTGGTGCGAGTTCCATTAGCGGATGATACAGTTTTGCATGTTATAGCTGGTAAGTTGTATCAAAGAACTTGAATGGTGGATGATAAATAGTTTCAATAGCATGGATTTCTATACAGATAGGCCAGATGCAGATTGGTTGCAATTGTAGTTTCTATTAGGTTCTTGGATAAGTCAAAGACCCGAAGTAGGATTCCACATTCCTATTTGCATTGATGTGGATTCAACAATATAAGTAACCAGTACCTTGTAGTTGGCATTCATCCACCTGGATTTTCATTACACACACTCAGTGTGCATGTAACTGTATAAAGAGTTGTGTCCAAATCTGGTCCATTTCTTAAAGCTTCCAAGTCTACAGACTCTGCAGGGTCGGGTCATTTTGACTTTGTGAAAAGATGAATTACAGTCTGAGTTAGATATATATTGCAGAGTCTGTGTATTTGTATAGGGCCGAGTTGAGAGGTTAATGATCTATTAGAATGGACATAGCAGACTGAGTCATGAACCTTAACACAATCCTGAATGGGAGCCAAGCATGGAGGAGTGTATTAAGTTTTGAAGGGCATGAACATTGGATGCAGGTTATGCATATGCAGAAGCAATAAAGGGTGGCAGTGTGTTTGAATGTCTGGACAAAAGTGCATCAAATATATCTACATTTTACATGATTATGTTTCTTTTAGCATAAATTGTGTAAATATTGGTGACCTTTATGAAAATATGGATTTTGTTGCTAAGAATTTATTAGTATTTGGAGTTAGGATGGCTGATTTTGTTCAAAATTGACAATTCTTTGATAATAAGAGGTTTATTTGAGTCATAAGTTGTAAAGATTGGTCATCTTTGCATAATTCAGTACATCTTTGCACTTGTTTAGTTAAAGATTGATGTCCTTTGTCCTTTTATGAACATTTTTTGAAAGTTATTCTTAGTGTGCATATGATTTGTTATTTATGTGGAAATTAATGTGTTACACCATGTTTTAAAATAGAATCCTTAATATTCAAGCTAGAATTACCAAGGATTAGGACCAAATCACATTTAGAGACTAGAGAACCCTTGCTCGAACTTGAAATTCATAGAAGGACTAAAAAAGATAGAGTAAGATGTAGGTATTCTAAATATTTACCATCATCACCTTTACAAGAGATTTCTATGTTTGATCTTTATCCAAGAATGGCATGGATTGGAAGTTCCCCTTTCAATATAATACGTGTCATTCATGATTTACCATGTAATCCTAAAAAGTATTATTTTGTCCAACTGGTATTATGGCTGCTGAAGAACATGTTAAATCTTTTAAAGATACATTAAGATTATTAAATGTTATTGATGAAGATGTAGCTTGTAGGTTGTTCCCATTTACATTACAATATGTTGCATATGAATGGTTCCTTAATCTACCTAACAATTGTATTATCTCATGGATTAACTTTGACACAATTTTCATTAATCAATTTGGAAAGATCATAAGCCCTTGTGTCATCTATAATCAATTTACTAGTATTAAGAGAGATAAAAGTGAACTTATTAGGTCCTTTAATGCTAGGATCCAAAAATTATTTAGTCAGACCATGGATCCATATAAACCTAATGAAGCTTTAGCTTTGGAGGTTTATAAAGATTTTGTTGACCCCATGATTTCTATGTTTCTAAAGAGAGCCCTTCCACTTATTATCACATTGGCTCAAGCCTAATCTGAAGCAGTGGTTATTAGTGACCAAATACGGCCCCAAGGATATATGGCTTATTTTATCCCAAATGTTAATCCTCAAATTATTTCATTAAACATTTTCCCAAACAATAATCAAAATAATCAAACATTAAACCAATTTCCTACTTTGAATGTGTTGCCTACTAGCCATCTTGCCCCTATTCAAAATTTGGATTTCTTAAGCCATTAAGTTACCAATGGATTTCATGGAAATGACTAGAAGTCTTTAGTGACTATCAATGGAATTAACAATAATCAAGGTCAAAATATTGAGGATATAAAAAATGAGAATGAGTCTAAATTGAAAATCGTATAGAAGCTTAGCACTAATTTTTTGCATTTGCAAAAACAAGTTGGTAATGCAAACGACAATTCTGGAAGGAAATTCACCTTTCAAAAGTTCAACAAGCCTAAAAATAGGTTTCAAAATGATAGTTTATATAATAAAAAAGCAAATGAGGCTTTTCATAGGAAAAATAATATGGATATAAACCTCACTACAGTTGTCCATACCAGATTACTTTATGGTGCATGATACTTACAAACATGGTGAGATTGATTACATTGAGTTTTATAAATCTTTTGAAGATTTTCAAGAAGAATTTGACACATTTGAAGTGGTTTTAAACAAATATGTTGCTATAAATTCTTATGAATCTAAACCATCTGACCATGTGCATATGGTGGAAACTTTTCAATTCCCTTTTCAAGAGGATAATGAGCCTAAAAATATTCCTAAGGAGATTCAAGAATTCCAACAATTTTTGAAGACATATCCGCTAGGAAATAGGGGGAAAATAACCATTGACTACATCTACCCTTCCTAACAATTATAGAACCCATCCAAACATTGTATCAAAGAATAATCCTGAACCCTCTAGAGGAAGTTATTCTAAGCTAACTATTGATCCTCCAAGCAAAACTGTATACAATATTGTGGAGGATATGAAAAGGATTAAATCCAATATGACTCTATACAAGTTAACTCAAATCATATAATAAAGAGACTTACTCTTGGAATCTTTGTCCAAGAAAATTAGGAAGCCCCCTAAGAATGATAGTGCAAATGTAATTACTTAAGTAATCAAAGCAGAGTCTCCACCTTTTTTACTAATAGCCAAGATATTTGGGAAGAATGTTCATAATTTTATTTTAGATTCTAGAGATTCAACAAACTTTATGCCTACTGGGATATGTGAACAACTCAAGTTAACTGTAATTAAGTCTGATAGGGTAGTCACTCAATTGGATAAATCTAGAGTTAGGGTTATAGGATAATTATTGAATGTGCATAAACAACTAGATAGTGAACCAAGGGTTCAACAATTCATTTATATCCAAGTAGTAGAAATGCCTAGTGATTATGGATTGATTTTGAGTAGAGAATATACTAAAATGGCTATATGTCTACTGATTGATCACACTTATGGATTTATTAGAAATCTGTGAAAAATCAAATAAGAGTCAAAAGGGAACCTCAAATAAAACACATAATAACAGAGTACAATGTTTTTAATGAAAGGGTGAATTTCCTAGATTCTAATTTGGGAGTTTTCACTTTAGAAATTATAAAAGAACTAGTTTCTAAGAGTTCTCAAATTCTTGGTTTGTGGAAGTTATACATTGATGGTGTTGAGTGAAAATTGGGATCAAGAGCTAGTATTGTATTGATATATCCTTCAAAAAATAAATACCATGTAGCTTTCAAGTTATAATTCCCTTACACCAATAATTTAGATGAGTATGATCCCTTCATACTTGGATTATAGTTTCCCATTAAACAAAAAGTTAAGGATCTACATGTCTATGTATAATCTAAACTTGTGGTTAACCAAGTGAGGAATAAATATCAATGCAAATTATCCTAATTAAAAATATATATGTTTAGGGTGTGGGACTTGATCAAATATTTTGATGTCTTCAACATCTTAGTTATTCCAAGATAAGAAAAAAATTTGTTTATGAGCTTGCCTCTACTGTAGCTAACTTCATGCCTAATAATGATTCTTAAATCATTAGTATTGAGCTATTACCATGTCCTTAATTTCTTGACAATGTAAATCATTTTAAAGTTTTCAATGATGATAAAAAAATCATAGATTTATTAATTAATTCTAGAGATTTTGAAGCTCACATTATTGATAAAATTGATGAAACTTCTCATGAGAAGGAACTTAATGATAAAATCATCCAATTAAGTGACAATAAGATACCTAAAAGGATGATTTCATTGGAAATACTATTTGACCTTGATAAGATTTCTAAGGAAACTAAATAATGAAAGGTAAATGGTAAATATTATCATGTGATGAACATTGGTCCACATGATCAGCCCCAAATGGTGAATATAGGGAAGGATTTCACTAAAATGGAACATAGAAAGTCTAGATATTTTCTTAAAAAATACAAGGATGTAATTTCTTGGTCTTATGAAGATTTGAAAATATTTGATCCAAGGGTCATTACTCATACTATACCTCTTTAAGAGGGTTGGAAACCCTTTAGATAGAAGAAAAGGCCAGTCAACCCTATTTTATAACCCATGATTTTTAAAGAAGTAAAGAAGCTATTAGATGCAAGTATAGTGTTTCCTATTAGACATTCCACTTGGGTGGAAAACTTAGTCTTAGTCAGAAAAAATAATGTAGAAATAAGATTGTGCATAGATTTTAGGAATTTGAATAGAGCATATAAAAAGGATAATTATCATTTACCTTATATAGAATAGGTTATCCAAATTGTTTTAGGATATTTCGTGATGTCCTTTTTGGATGTATTTTTTGGATATAACTAGGTGCTTGTTTCTCCAGAGGATAGGATGAAAACAACTTTTAGTACTAAATGGGGAACATATGCTTACAAGAGAATAACTTTTGGATTAATTAATGCGGGGAAAATTTTTCAAAAGGCCATGGATCATGCTTTCCAAGGTTTAGTGGGAAATTTTATCATAATATATATGGATGATCTTAGAGTATTTTCTAGAAATAGAGGAACATTTCATACATTTAAGCTAAGTATTTGATAGATGTAGAAAGTATGGTGTATCTCTTAATCCTAAGAAAAGTATGTCACTAAAGGAAAATTATTGGTACATGTCATTACCAAAGATGGGATTCATATAGATCCTAATATATTAGCCATATATAAATTTGGGTTGTCCAATAGCCAAAAATAACTTAAGTCATTCTTTGGCAAGATTAATTTTGTGAGAAAATTTATTTCAGGCTTTGTTGACATTATCAAACCTTCAAATTATATGCTTAGGAAATATGATATAGTTTCTTGGAATGAATAATCTAAGAAGGCCTTCATTGAAATTAAGAAGGCAATCAATGAATCTCTATCCTCATACGTCTTGATTTCTCAAAATATTTCTATCTATATTCATTTGCTTTTGAGCATACTATGGCTATAGTGTTAAATCAAAAGGTTGATGAAAATGATCATCCCATACCTTTCATGAGCACCAACTTCAAAAATTCAAAAGTGAATTATTCTATGATTAATAATAAAGCTTATGCATTGGTAAATAAAGTAAACAAAATTAGACATTACCTCCTTAGAAATAAGGTACATGCCATATTACCTAATCCTACTACAAAGCTTATGTTGAGTTAGAATGATCTTGGAAAAATAAGAGGCAAGTGGATGGAAATTATAAAAATATATGATATAAATATGAAAATATCCAAATTAGTGATACAAAAATATGATATAAATATGAAAATATCCAAATTAATGAAATGTTGAGGTTTAGTTCAGATGATCACTAGTATTGATCTAAAATTCCATGTCATGCAAATAGATTAACAAAACTTCCAACCCCATGAGTGGTATGACTCTATTATCTATTTACTTGTCAATGGTGTTTGTCCCCTGGGATTTTTAAGAGAATAAAAGATCCTTGAGGCTCAAACTAGCTCATTAACTCATCAATAATGGAGTCTTGAATAAGAGGAACTTTAAGGGAATTTATCTAAGATGTGTGTCCAAGGAAGAAGTATATTGGATTATGACTACTTTCCATGAGAAGCTAGGAAGTGGACACCCTTTAGGAAGAACCACAGCTCAAAAGATTCTCAGGGTTGGATATTATTAGCCCACCCTCTTCAAATATTCTTATAAGCATGTAAGGGAGTGTCATTCATGCCATATTTTTAGCACAAAAGAGCCAAAGGTAGCCATGCCTTTGCAACATGTGATGGTAGATAAAACTTTTGCACAATGGGGATTAGACTTTATGGGAGTAATAAACCCCAATTCTTTTTAAGGTCATAAGTATGCCATAAATGCTATGGATTATTATACTAGGTGGATTGAGGTAATAGCCACTAAATAATGCAAAATAGAGGAGGTGATCAATTTCCTAGAGGAAAATATTTGTACTAGATTTGGAACCCCAGTTTCTTTGGTTTGTGACAATGGATATAAATTCATTTATATTAAAATGATAGAATGGGCATATGACCAAGGCATTGTACTCAATTTTTATTTTAATCAATACCATCAAAGAAATGGTGTTTTTGAATCCACAAATAAAAATTTGATGAAAGATATCAAAAAATCTACTGAATATAGACCTAGAACATGGCATAAACCTCTTAAGTTTGCATTATGGGAAGAAAGAATTAGGATCAAAAAATCTCTAAAGGCCTCACCATTTTTTTTTTGTATATGGTCAAGAACCCATCTTTCCCATAACCTTGAAGTTTGCTATGTTCACATTCATGAAGGAATACATGGAAGATAGTCAGGAACTTGCTAATTCTTAGCTGTTAGATATTATTCAAATGGAAGATTTTAGACAAAAGGCATTTATAGACTTCAGTAGGCACCAATCAACTATGAAAATATGGTTTGATAAAAGATCTAAAGGAAAGGTGTTTAGGCAAGGAGATTTAGTCCTTATTTGGGATAAATCATCAAAACCTAAAGGCAAACATGGTAAATTCACCCCTTTTATGGATTGGCCTGTACCAAATTGTAGAAATCTTGGGTAACAATACTTTTAGGTTAAAATATCTCCAAGGAACAGATTTCACACTACCTACTAATGGACAATACCTCAAACATTACTTTATTGTTATCCCACCAGGGGTCTTTATGGAATAAATGTGTAAGATTGTTAAAGTTAGAGTAGGTAGGCTAGTTAGTTCCTTTTCTTGCTTTGTTTTATTTTTTCCTTTTCTTGTTGGGTTTATATATATATATATATATATATATATATATATATATATATCTTTTGTTTTCCTATCTTTCGTGGTGGTATTCCTTGGTTGTGGTGTAATCTTGTGATATTATTATTTATTTGTAAATTTTTCAAGAAAGTGTGGGTAAATTTTACAAAAGGTGAACATCAGGCCATAATAAAGTATCATGAAGAAACCAATGGCACTGGTATAGATTGGTATATGAACTCAATGTCTTACAAAGATTTAAATCTTATTCTAAATTAAAAATTGGTTCTAAGAAGATTCATATGTATATGATGTGAATTTAGTTTGTTAACTCATATTCATGTGTACACTTAAAACATATGCTTGTCATGAACTCAAGTTTAGATTAAAGGAGATTATCCAAAGGCTAGAACATTTGATCAAATCCCTAAACCTATCTCATCTGGTTCCCAACCTTTGTTGGAAGAAAAAAATGATGATAAAGCAAATCTTATTATCAAATCAAAAGTTTCTAAAGCAAAGGTGATTCATGTAATCTCCATCAGGGCTATAGACATCTAACTGGTAGTGAAGCAAGACCTTAAGTAGAACCAAAAGAATCTATAATGGGGTTGTAGACTCCTTGTTGGTAGTAGATCAATGCCCAAGCCACCCTTGAACTAATAGTTATTATTCTCAAAGAATATCTAATATTATTAGAATCAAATATAATGGACCAAAAGGACATGAACCAGACATTGTTTCTTAAAGTTCGTAATAAATAGTAAGTGGAATCAAAGCATACACTACATGTCTATGTTCTAATATCTAAGTTCAGATTTTATACATAAAGAGCTTATTTCAATCTAAGGTTGATTAAAGAAAGAACATATGTCTAAATGGGATATAGAGTTAATGTACAATTTTAAACTAGAGTCTTGTGTTCTAACATATTTCTATGTTGCCCTTGTGAGTCACTATTTGTTGAGACCAACACCCCCTATCTATCTTTTTTGAAAGGAGGACCCATGATTTTGTTTCCAAAAAGTTTGTACTCTAGATTGAATGTGAAGATTTGTCTTATCTTGGATTTTAAAGGCAAATCAATTTTAAAATGGGAACATGTGATTTGATGCATTTTATCATGTTTACATTTCATGGTTCAAATTTGCTAATAATAATCTTCAAGGTGATTAGTTGTAGGTTCCATGAAAGAAGCTAGGATTCTTAAGGAAAAAACCCTAAAGGGGGTTTGAATTTGAATATTCATGGAAAATACTAGCGGTAAGTTTTATTTCCTTTTTATTAAAATATCCTAAGTATAACTTTATATTAAGCTTCAAACATGTTTTTTATTTAAAACATGATTGAATATTAATATAAAACCTTAGGCTAAACTTTATACATGATTAGGTATTAATTTAAAGTTTATGCTCTTTTATAGATCTAATGGTAATTGCCTATTCATTGGATTTGATCCAATGGTGTGATAAGCCTAAAGTATTTTAAAAAGGACATACATTTAATGATTTGGGCCTAGTGAATATCTAACAGTGATCATTTTATCTGAGTATTTGATCCAATAGTGTGAATTAAATCTGACACCCAAAAGGATGTTAACAATTATTAACCACTCAAGACTTGATTTGATGGTTCACATTACCTCAAAGGTTTTAAACTAATGATGTGCATCGACTCAAAATCTTTAGGATCTCCCAAAGGCTTTATGCATGGAACTCATTCATTGGACCAAAAAAGTTTATTGCCTTAAAATTGATAGGTTCCCTCCTATCATTTGACATCTATGAGGATGTATTTGATGGGACCAACTCTATTAAATTTAACATGAGAAATAAATATTCTATTTTATTAAATTTTATTGGTTTGCCCCCATCATTTAACATCTACAAGGACATATTTAACAAGACCAAACTTGTCAAATTTATACTAAATAATCCTAGAAGCCTTAGGATCTCTTGAAGGATTTATGCATGACATTCATTTAATGGATTAATAAATTCTAATATCTTAAATTTGATAGGTTCACTCCCATAATTTGACATCTATGAGGAACTATTTGACATGAACAAACCCATCAAATTAAACTTAGACAATCCTTGAATCCTTGGGAACTCCATTATATTAAATTTGATAGGTTCACACCCATCATTTGACATCTATGAGGATGTACTTGACATGATTAAACCCATCAAATTTAACTTAGAAAATTTTTAAAGCCTAATCAAAGGAGGTATTTCTAAAAACCTTTTATGAAATTTCTAGATTTTTACTAAGATGAGCTTAGTATATAAAGATCTTAGCCTAAGTCATTTTATGTTTTTTAAACATAAAATTCTAAATGACATTTTTAAACCTAAGATTTAGATGATCATGTAAATGATTAAAAGGTAAGCATCTTGTAGGATGTAATGGTGATATCTTGTTCTTTGAATTTGATCCAACATTGCATCAAGCTTGAAGCCAAAAAAAAAGCATGTAGTTAATGATCTAGCCCTAGCTAAGATCTAATGGTGATCTCTTGCTCACTAGATTTTATGCAATGATCTGATGAAGTTGAGGAATTTTTAAAGGCCTAGCGAGACTGAAACATAGAACAATCAATAAACTCAAAGATAGAGAAATAATGAAATACAAGGACTTAGATTTATATTTTTAAAGCAAAATAAAGGGGACTTTTGAAAACCAACAGTCACTCTTCAAATGGCATTTATGAAATTTGCCATGAAAGGCATGTAACCCTACCACATAAGCTCCATATAAGAATGGAGGATCAAAATGAAATATATCTCATGATTGAAAACATAGAAGACATGATAGTAAGGTTCCATCATATCTAAGGCATGTATGAGATCAAAGTTGGATGTTTTGGTCATTAAAGCCAAAAACACTAAACTGTCTATAAAGAAGGACAAAGTTAGTTCAATTGATTATGTGACACTTGAGATAATTATAAACTAAATTTAGAGTGAGTACCTTAGTAATAACTTTGATATATTTTCAACTACAATACAATATTATCAATGGTATAGGGCAGGCAATAAATAAATATCGAAGCAAAACTTTATCTAACTTCAGATACTGAAGGAAGGGCCTTTAGAGAAATAGAATTGGATTAAACAAACTTTAATATGCATGGAATCAAAAATTGGTCTGAATTATTCTTATTTATATAGGAGTTGAAACCAATTTCCTCAGAAGAAAAGAAGAATTCATTAGTGTTTCAAAGATACAAGGATTTAGTATCAATTCAAGTGGTAGGCCTTCATCATGCAACTACTAAACCAGAGGTAATAAATTACATTGATCTTCTTATTATTATTATTTTTTACTATAGAATAAGTGGAGAATGGATTAATCATGAAAGAAGTATAAAAAAAGTTTCATGCATAGCTATCATGGCCTTTGAGACATATTATATTCTCCCTTTGCCTCATGTCGATCTCCCTTCCATAAGAGAATGGACAAATTCCCAAAACCTAGATATAGTCCTATCACCTTGGTTAATCCAAGGTTCCCATGATTTTAGGACCTCAAATAGTGAGATTCCTATTACCTAATTTAGGGAAGGTGTTAGGGTAGCTATGAATTTATTGAATATATCCTTTGGTACCTCTTCTACTACTTATTTAAGTAAGGTTTGGTTATCCTATGTCCATTACATGTTGGAGTGGAACTTAATCCCTCTTATTAGAGACTTAATAAGTTTCTTCTTAGCTAAAAAATTTACAACAATTAAGATAAAGAATTCCAAGTAATTATTTATGATGTCTTACCTTGTGGATGAACTCCTAGCCTCTATTAATTTCCCTGGATTTCAAAATTGGTCCCCTAATGGTAGATCTACCATTTCCCATCATTACTCCAAATTACATATTTTTAAATATAGAAATCACATGTAGTTCATATGTGATGGTATCTTCCTAGTCATTTTGAGGCAATCATTTGTGTCCCTATGCCTAGGCTTCATCCTCTAATCAAAATACAAGTAGATACCATGGGGGATATGTGGTTCTATCCAAAGTACACTATAAGAAGGATAGAGGGAATCATGGTCCAACCATAGAGATTACATATATATGTTTCGAGTAAGCTTGCAGAGTAAGAAATTGCTTATCAAATCATTTAGGGAATGGATTGACACTAAAAGAAGAATAAGAAATCTTTAGTTCATCCATTTCCACTAGATATTACCAAAATTATGATCAAGTATTGGAAACAACTAGAGATCGTGGTGGTACACAAGAACTCTTTTGATTTCCAATTAGATGATCTTAAGATGTGGGACCCCATTAATAGAGTGGCTAACCATATTTAGGATAAAAATCTCCCAAATTCTAAGTAAAAACATCAACTAAGTGTGGAAGATGGTATTTATACAAAGGTAATGAACTTTTAAGAAGTCTTGTTTAGGGTTAAAAACTACACCATAAATTTAGAACATAGGCTGCTTAGGGATAATAAGCCTTTAGGATAAATATGGTAGTTACATACTTTACAATATCACTTGTTACTAGGACCATCTAAGACTACACATCAAAAACCACCTATTGAGGGACAATCTTTTGAGCCTCAACAGGGAAATTTGAAAAAGTCATCCCAAATTGGGTAACTTGAGGATGTAGAGAGAAAAGGTAAAGCTATAATTGAAGAATATAACATTGAGCATAGACTTAGTTAAGGCCCCCAAATTTAGGAATCTCCATTAATGCCT
Source organism: Torreya grandis (assembly GCA_037957365.1). Taxonomy (NCBI): domain Eukaryota; kingdom Viridiplantae; phylum Streptophyta; class Pinopsida; order Cupressales; family Taxaceae; genus Torreya; species Torreya grandis. The sequence continues at coordinate 3,498,983 of JARHVA010001039.1, read as the reverse complement.
TCTTCCCCAAAATAATTTATTAGTATGATTACTTTGCAAATTGAAGAAATAGTGGAGAGTTCCCTTGCTAACATCACAACTATTTATTGTTTGGATTAGGAAGAAGACCCATCTAAGGAAGCAAGCAAGGAATTGGTTCCATTGGATAGTGGAAAGAGAGGTATAATTAGCCTTAGTTCCTCTTGCTCTAAGAAATAGGCCTATTTTAACTTTCACTCACCCCACTAGTGAAATAAACCTCTTCAATGATGAAAATCCTATTTATGGACTAGCCATTCCTAATTGGTTTATTTATGGGAAGTTGCAAAAAATCCCATCTCTTTATCCTTCATTAACTTTGACTCAAGTGGACATAGGTGTTTAGCATAATGTCAAGCCTTAGATATAGGATATGTTGAATAACCAAGCAGAGAGATGCATCTTAATTCTTCACAATAAGGAAAGCCAATGGGTTAGTACCCCAAGAGCCTCTAGGAGTTCAAATGTAGAGATTATTGAATAACCACATGTGAAATAACTTGACCCTCAGGTCTAATTTAATCTAGATACATCAACTCTTGAGAGAGTAGAGACCAAGAAAGTTCCTATTAGTACTGAGGAGTTCACCTTTCAGAAGGTGGAACCATTTTTAAGCTTAACTCCTATTACAAGGTAGGTAGTAGGGGAGCATCCTTTTTTTCAAGAGGATGTAGCTAGTATGGCAATAGCCTAGTCAACAATGACCTTGGCTAATGTTCAAGGAATGAAGTAGAAGATTCTCAACTTGTAGAAAGAAAAACAAGATTTATAAGCTTAGGTCCTCCTTTCAATTCTTGAGGACGTATTATAAGCATTGAATGTATCATTGATGGATGCATTTGATAATTTTAAAATCATCAAGTCTAGATTGAGTGCTTTAGACCATCAAGTTGAGATAGCACAAGCCTTAATCACTCAATGGTATAATTTTCAAGCTCAGATGGAGGAGCTCATCAAAGTGCATAAGATAAAATAGACATTAGATTTCAAGATTATCAAATTTAAACATATAGACATCTTCATGGTAGTTTTGATAGATAAACAAGAGGATTTTATCACCTAGAGAAATGATGTTAAGGAATTCATCAATACATAGACTTGGTAAACTAGATTGAGAAATTTATAGGGACTCTATTAGATAACCCTTCTCAAACCACTACTATAGGCCTGATCGATGATGAAGAATTCAAGTAGAGAGTTGGTAATCACATTCAAAGCTTCAAAGATAGGAAAGGTCATTTAGCTAAGGACAACCATAAGACACTTGATATTATTATTTTTGTAGGGAATCAAATTGTAGAAGCACAATGTATTAAGTAACTTGTATCTAGGGTAGATAGTGAATTTGACAAGTTAGCAGATAAAGAAGAGGATTGTCTAATGAAACCTATAATGGATTTTGAGTTGATCAAGGAAAAATACACCAAGGTGAAAGACTTCCTCAAATAGGGCTAATTGAAGGGCCCACCAATGAAATTATTAAGAGATTTTTCTTTTTATAAAGTATATGTTATTCTAGTAGTGTATGCCCTTTCTTGTCATGTTGACATGTGATCTTCCACATTGTATCTCTATATTAAAGACAATTGTCCTTATTCACATGTTGATATTTTGAAATTTAACTAGTTAACCACCTATGTTTCTCATAAATAGGTAGATGGTTACCATTTATAGGAAAGATTTTTTGATCAATTAATACTAGGAGCATTTAATACAACTAATAAATTTTGAAAAGATTATCTGGATAGTTTTTTTAAATGTCTATGTTATCTCTCAATTGTGGAAATTAATGTTGAATTTGAATGATTCTTCTTGTTTTGAGTCACATTCTTTGTCATATGGTAGTTAATTTGTTTTAAATGCTAGATTAACTATAAAGATTTCAAGTATAATTATTTTTATTTGCTCTGAATTTGGATGTACTTATGTTATTTAGATCATAATAGCAAACTTCTAAAGTAAACTTGGTTCTTACTTATGATTCATACTATTTATCTAAATTTTGCTTGATTTTTGAAGTAATTTGAGCTTATGATATTTTATAACATATATTGATTTAATGTGTACTCAACATCATTTGAATATTGTTATAATATTTGATATGAAAACCTGTAATCACATCTCTTTCTTCCTTACCCTTCCTTTTTCTTATTTTTTAAAATCAAGATTCACTCTATCTTAAAGATCATTGTTAATAACCATTTAGTTTAACTTTTGAGTCCTAAAAACTATTAAGTATTTAAATTGTGTAGACCCTAGTGGCTCCCAATCACTAAATCAAATAAATATTATGGATAATTTTCATACTTTTCTTCTATTTCACCACAGACAATCACTGAATAGTCACAAACTACAACTCATGCCATGGATTTTTAGAATTTTAAATTGAGAAGTGTTATTAAACACTAAGAGCACAAGTGGTATATTTTGAAGCATAAATAGAAGTTTTAGAGATACTTAATTCAACCTTTCCATGTTTACTATGATTGTATCAAGGTAGTAGGAGAAAAATAGGTAGGCCTTCTAGTAGTTTCTCATAGTGGTAAATCCACGTCCACTATGATAGTACTCAAAATAATACTATGTAAGGCTTTATTGAAGCATTATATTTCATTAGTCAATGCTTTCTAGAATAACACAAGAGACATACCAAGTCTAAATTCACCTTTTTTAATTTTGACTGAGATACATGTTTTACCAAAAACATATAATTACATCCCTTTCAGTGTCTAATCATGTATTGCATTGGTTTGTGTTTCACACTAAACTAATACTAATAAATGGATAAGGAAGAAATATTTTTAACATTTTATTCCATAAAAGGATATTATATTGATTAAAACAACACTAGTCACTTAGTTATTTGCAAAATAATTTAAAAACATAAAGAATCGCAACAAGAGTGAAAGTTACAAGTATCGTAAAAGTGTTGCAAGGACAACTTGAACACTCAAAGTAATATAATTAGCTTTTAAATTTAAAAAAAATACCATCTTAATGCATCTAAAAGGTGTAAAAACCTTAATATCGACTAGTCATATGACCATCTTCCACAAAGAATATGACAAGTTAAGGGTGTCAAAAGTATTACAAACTTTACACGTGAGATTTTACATGCCTAATAAAAGGACTTTTTAACAAATTATTTTAAAACTAAATAAATTATTTCTGATCAAAAAGTATGTTAGGATGGGGATTTGAACACATGACCTTATATTTACAAGTGTCTTCTAAAAATAGACTAGCCAAATCACCCATTAGACCTACTCATATTTCACATGCACAGATATATATATATATTAACCCTTTTAAATCTGATTATTATTTTTTAAATAAAAAAAATTATAAATATATGCATAAAATTGAGACAACTAGTTTTAAATGGTTTTAAATAAATTAATATTTAATAAGAAGGTGGGATCCATAATCATATATGGAAAATAGGCATTAAATAAAAGACCTATTTATTAAATACTTTAATTTGATCTATACTAATCATTTTCTTGGCTATAACACACATTATTCAAAAATAATGGCATAGGTGGAGGAGAAGAATGCTCAGCATAGCCATTTTTGGCAAAATAAAGCTTGAACCTACCTATGATTTAACTTACAAAGCAAAATTGAAAGACTCAGATCTAGGTTTAATATTTTAAAAAATTGGTTTTTGAATTTGTTATAGCAGCTATGATGCCCAAGGGAGAGAGAAAAAAATGAAAAAACTTGTTTTTGTTGCTCTTCAGGGTCTAAAAATGGCTCCAACAAGCTTAGATATTGAAAAAAACATGAAGTCAACTTTTAAATCTCAAAAAATGACTAAGAATCCATGTTTTCTAATTTTCTTCTTCTTCCATTTCCATACAAGTTGAAGCATTGCACTTGGTGAAGATGTAGGAGACTAAATCAGGGAAAGTAAAGATCAAGATTGCTTGTAAATGGCCAAACTAAGCTAGTGGAGGGTTCATATTAAGATTTTATACCCAAAATCTTATTTTTTTTTTTTTTTTTTTTTTTAGCTCACACATGCTAAAAATGGCATTTTAAAGGAGAGAAAATTTGAAATGAGCTATAAGGGTCCAAATCATGGGAAGTAAAGGTAAAAAATGCATGGAAATGACCAAACTAAGCTAACGGATGGTTCAGAATTGAGATTTTATACCTAAAAACTAAAAATATTCTATTATTTAGTTTTTACAAGCCAAAAAAATGGAGGTAAGAGGAGAGAAAAAAATAAAATTGTTCAATAAATGCCTTAGAGGCTCTAAGGAAGCTTAGAAAGGAAATTTGAAATATTTTTGATAGATTTAAATGCCAAAAAATAGTAAATAAACTTGAAATCATTTTTTCTTACTAGATACTTAGGTAGAAGATCATACCATAGGCCATGTAAGTCTTCCACATGGTTGAAAAAATATTTAAAATAGCTCTGGTTGGTCAAATCTTCCAATGAAAACTTGAAATGCACAAATCACAAACTTGATGAAGAAAGTCTCAACAATGTTCTTGTGAACATGCCATAGGGTCTACAAGTGGATTTTTGAGTAAAATTATCTTCAACACAACTCAACAACCCTGATCTATAACCTTGCTACTTAATCACCACATCACTCTCTATAATACCATGATAAAATAGTAGGAATACACATAAAAAATGCATATGATCAACGGATCTAGATATGATATCAAGAGCAAAGGCATACATGAAAAAAACATAATATATACATGGGAAAGCCTCTAAGAGGTAAAAAATCCACAAAAAATATTCATATTATGAGAAACTCAATGTACCCAGTACAATATTTCTTCTCTCACTTCTCTATAAATATTCACAAACCAAGATGGATATAATAGAATGCATAATCATCCTCACTAGATTTTACAATGTAAAATATCTATAATATATGAAAAGTAATATGAATATTGTAATATGACTATTGGACAACTGAGACCTTTCCAATGGTCAGATTACATGGGTTTTACTTGTCCTCTTGGTCACATCGGTTGGCATCTTTGACCATAAGTCATGATTCCAACCTAGACCAATAATTCCAACATTAATAATAATATGCTTTATTATTTCATGATCATGACCTCATAAATAATAAAGCATCTTATTTATTTAATGTTGTAATTAATGTATTAAGGGTACATAAATGCACCACATAACCATTATATGCTCCAACACTAGGAGTTTTCTAAGTGTGTTCAAGTGAGATGACTTGTGTGTTTTTATGTGATGTATGTGTGCCTATCATGGTTAAAAATGGTTGAGTATGGAAACTTGGTGAATTCTTTCTAAGGAGATAGCTTTGAACATGCATAACGTTTTCCACTCTTAGATGCATGGCCTAAAACTTAGCATGTAGTAACTAAGGACTAAGCTAAATAAACCCATGTGACAATTTTATCCTAATATTTCCACATGTGTGATATATATCATTATCAAACTACCCACTTGGCTCTATTTTAGCTTCTTTTTAAATTGGCTAAGTATGGAAACTTAGCAAAATGTATCTGAGAGGCCAACTTTGAGTCTTCATATATTCTATTGTGCTTAGTTATATGACCTAAAAATTGGCACATATGTTCTTGTAAATGATATGAATAGACCCATGTGATCAATTCTTCTTGACTCATCTACACATGGTAATGATGGCATCAACAAACTGCCTACTCAAAAAATCTAACACTAGACCCAAAGTGTCTAGATGAAGACAATGAAGAACTAGATGAATGTTATGTACTTCCATACTCATTTAAATCACTATTGACATCTCATAGGGTCTCTGTAACACTTTATACATATCCTTTAGAAATTTTAAAATTACACATTAAGTGAAATTAAAGTGTTTTAAAATCTTTGTGGGTAAAATGAGGTCCTTGGATTGCTCATTCCATCTAGAACTTTTATCTATCTGCTCATCCATTAGAAACATGATCCATCTAGGCACAAGATTTCTATGTGGACAAAAAATGGCCAACATTACCTTTAAAATAGAAAGGACTTATTTCTCTACAAAATTTTACTCAACTTCATAATCTTCTAAGCCTTGACTAAAGAATGTAATTGGTTGCTTCACACCCTCATCATTATTTTGCATTAGCATGGATAATATAGTATAAAGGTTGGAAAATAAATACAACATGAATTACTTAGTAAAATCATGATTCAAAAGAGTAGGATCTTCTTCAATTTCTTTATTTATGGCTTTAAAATTGTTGTTACGCTCTTTGGTATAAGAAAAGACTTGGTTCTTCTTGAGTATAGTTGTGGTAGGCTTCACCAAAGATGCAAAACCAAGTATGAACCTCCTTAAAAAATTTATCTTTCCTAAATATTTTTTAAGACCTTTCTTATGCAATGGTAATGGTAATCCTATAATATCTTCTATCCTCATGGGATCAATAGTCAAACCATCCTTAGAAACAATATGTCCTAAGATCCTACCTTCATGAACAACAAAGATGCACTTTTTTAGATTAAGGTATACTACATATTGCTTACATATTTCAAACACTTTTCTCAAATTTTACATGTGTTCATTATCATCTTTAGAAAATACTTTTATATCATCTAGATAAACTAATAACATCTCATTAATCAAACCTTTGAAAGCCATTTCCATTAATCTTTGAAATGTGGCATCGACATTGGATAGATCAAAGGGCATCTTACTAAAAGAAAAAGTCCCCCATTTAGTAGTGAAGGTTTTTTTAAACTGATCATCCTCTCTGACTAAAATATGATTATATCCTAAATATCCATTGAGAAGAGAAAAGCATTGATAACCTAAAACCATTTGCAAATTTGTTCCATTGAGGGTAGAGGATAGTGATCTTTGAGTGACACTCTATTAAGATCTCTAAAGTTTACACAAATTATTATCTATCCATTCTTATTTATAATAGCGACAAGGTTAGCTACCCATTTTGAATGCTTGATGGGAAATATTATCGTAGATTCAAGGAGTTTGGTAAGTTATAGCCTCATGAGTTTCTCAACCTTGGGGTTGATGGGTCTTTGCTTCTGTTTGACCAATTTAACTATAGGTTCCAACTAAATGATATGGTATGCTAGGATAGGATCAAATCCTTTGAGGTCATTATATTCCCAAGAAAATGTATCATGAAACTCTCTATATAGCTCAATGAATGATTAATTCTCTAATGTAGAACATACATTGCCTAGCTTGAGGAGTTTGTCCTTGAAGATTAAGACTCTTTCATAATTCTCCTCTTTTTTAGACATACTCACTTTATCCTTCTTATTTTTATCATTATAATTGAAGATAATTTTTAAGGTCACTAAAACCTTAGGTATTTTATTAGTTCTTAGTTGTACAATTTTCTCACCCAATTATTCTTATATCCTCCTTTGATTCCTTGGAGAAAACTCAGCCTCATTTTACAAACAGTGTGTAATGTATTTGTCACTATCAAAAATTTGCCAAGACACTTCATTATCAGGAAAAAAAATTATGATAATGACCTTAATATGAGATTGTTTTCCCTCCTCTTTTATGGTAGTTGGATTATCAAATTGAGCTCTTATGGCAGCTAGTCTATCAACATGACTATTATATTCCCTTAGGACTAATTATATGTTGAATGCATTGAAGTATTCAAGAAAATATCATACCCTATGATTATATGAATTAATAAAAGGGTTATTTGAGAAAATCATATTCCTCATGTGATTCAAAACCAATTCACTATCTCCATATACTTTCAAGTTCTTGATTCTTTTTCTCCTTACCCATTGAAGGCCATGAATTAAACCTTCATACATAACCATATTATAAGTATAAATGAAATGAAATATATATAAAGAATAATACTATTGTTTATATGGAGAGACCAAAATAACATGATCCCCTACACCAAAATTACTTCTTGAACCATAAAAAAATCTTCCATAGCTCATCATCTTCACCCTCTTCTTTAGCAAGTAGAGGTGTTGGTACTCCTTCAAAATATAATCCTAAATCAGTTTCCTTTACAAAAGAATAGGGATCATGCTCATAAGTATTAGTGATATATTCATCAAGAATTTTTTTAAATAACCTTAACCTTGGAGATATAAGTTCCATCATCTATAATAGAGTCCCTTTCTTCACAAGCCACATAATTGAAATTAGAACTTGTCTCAATGTAAGGCTCAATATGAAACCTGTCAATGGGTTATGTTATAATTATCAACTTGATCCTATACCTTATTTTAAATTCTAATAAATACCAATTTACTAAAATATAGCCACCTATCTTGTCTATGCATTCCCTTGATAGGCAGATTACAAAGTGGGCGAGGAGATCAACCACAACTATGTCTTAAAAGATAGGAAAACTAGGACAATAAAGCAAGAAAACCTTAAAAAAATTTATCAATCATATTGTCTTGGTAGGTGTAGCATATAATTTAAGGAAACCTTTTATATGTGGCTCATATTTGAATCCTATCTTATGAGCTACAACTTTGTGCATGATAGAAGTAGAAGCTCCACTATCGACTATGCAATTGTGTACCAACTTATCACCTATAATGAGGGTGAGGTAAAATGGTGGAGGTTTATCAGCCCTATTGAATGGTTTAAAGTTTTTATTAGGAGCATTTTCAAGATAAACATGTCCATGACTTTAATTTGAGGGCAAGACACTAATAGAGATAGAAGTTAATTGCTTTTATAGGAGTTATTTTCTACCAAGGATATGAAGAACATCCCAAAGAGAAATTGATGCTTTAGTGTTATTAAAAAAATATAAAATGTTTAAATAATCTATACCTACTTTATCTTCGGCTCTTGTAGGCATAAAATTACTTTAAACTTGAAAAATAGGAGCATACATTACCTTATAAGAGGATTGGATGAGCCTTTGGGCATGATAATTTCATCCCATATATCCTTCCCCATATCCATTGTATTTATTATTATAGAGGCTCCTTGATTTAGTATAAAATTGTATTCAACCAAAAAATAGGTGAAGATCTCTCCTTGTGGTTGCCAATCCTCATTAAATTGCATCATCACCTCATACTCATTTGATAGGAATGGGTTAAATACTCCTTGAGACACTAGATCTTATCCTCCATTATTATTGGCATCCATGAATTAGTCTTTCTTCTAATCTTCTCCCCGCACCATATTGTTATGAACTGATAACATCTCCCTTGCATTGGTGGTAGAGTTAGGATTATAAACATTGGTAGGCCTGTTGGGATCAGGCTACCATTATCCTCTTACTCTTCCATATTGTTGAACATACTATTGATTATAAGGGTAAAGATTATTATAAGAACCTTGTTGCATATTAGTTTGCATATTTTGAGCCTTTAAGGCTAGGAACTTTGCTTTTTAATCAACATTGTTTTATACCTGCCTAAGAGAAACCCTAGTGTTGGTATTGTCATTAGGAATTGTTAAGAATTAAAGGAATTTAAACCAAATATAAATCAACATAAAATCACATAGCCAAATTTTAAATTTGAAATCATATTTAATTATGCAATAACATGCATCATGAAAAAATTCCTCAAATCACACTTAAATGAAAGCATAAATAGAGAGAACAAAATAATAATAAAACTATAACACATATCTACTATGGTTCACCAAATTTTGGATACATCCACTAAGAAATCTCTCAATAAAAACTATAATCAAAACAAGATTACAAAGACCTCTCACAGAGATATAATATCTCATATAGAAAATGTTTCACATATGCAATGTTGCACTTTCACCTGCACCTGCACAATATTGTATCTCACAACTTTCCATACCACATCCTATAAAAAAACACTTGCACTTTGAAAAACCATCTGTACTTTGACTCTATCTCTTAAAATCCATACCCCTAAAAATAAACACATCAATCTCTAAAGGTCACATCACACCTGTATATATAACAAATGAAGGAAAATCCACCAAACAAGGAGAATTATGAAATGCTTATCCAAGATAAGGATTATCTACCATGTGACAACTCTCTACAATATAAATCTCATCCATAAGCCCAATTAAGGAGAAACTCACCATGTTTATCTCTACTATCCCAAAAAAACACATTTTCCAAAGACATGTGATCACAACCAACTCCTTGAAACAAGGAAGTCACTGTATTTTACAATAAACAACTATCTCCCTAAGATCAAGGAAGTCAACATGGAAAATAGGAATCTAAAAACTAAATCCATAAAACATGGAATACATAGAACTAATAAATACACCAAATATTCCACTCACATGTGGAGAAAGGTTCCAAAAAAGTTAGAGTGGGGAAAAATGCACTCCCTATATTTGTGGAGCTCTCTAGGCCCCAAAAATATATCCTGATGGTCATGTGATAGGCCCAAAGGGCTCCACACTCAACAATTTACCACATGGAGACCATTTCTCCTTAACATAATTCATCAGTTCTCTATGACCACTAAGGTCAACCAAAAATGAACATGGTCTCAACTTTTCCAATGTGACCCCCTTGGTCATCATATCTATAGGATTCTAGCTAGTATGAATCTTCTCCAGATTCACCAAGTTTTCCTTCAAAGGTATCCTGATGAAGTGATAATATAACTAAATGTGTTTCATCCTCAAGTGAAAAGTGGAGTTTTTTACCAAATGAATAACACTACGAATATCACTGTGTAGTCTTCCAAATTCTTGTTCATGCCCTAACTCTAAAAATAACTCCTATAACTAAATCATCTCCTTGCTAGCCTTTGTGGTAGCAACATACTCTACCTCTATGGTTGACAAATCCACAACCTTCTATATCCTTGAAATCCAACTAACCACTATATCTCTAATAGTAAATATATATCTTATCATACTTCTCCTATTATCAATATCCCCTACCATATCTGGGTCCACATAACCATGTAAATTGGTATTTGATCGACCATAACATAATGTAAAATCCAACATTCCTCTCAAATATTGAAGAATCCATTTCACTGATTTCCAATACTCATAACCTGGATAACTCATATACATACTCACAACTCCCACTAATTGGGTAATATCTAGCCTGGTATAAACCATGGCATACAACAAGATACCAACTACTGATGAGTAAGGTACCTTGGACATCTTCATATTTTTAGCTTCCATCTTAGGAAACTTGTCTTTCAATAATCTAAAGTGGTCTATTTATGGAGTACCAACATATTTAACATCTAATATGCTAAACCTTTACAATACTTTCTTCACATAATCTAATTGGGATAAGATCAGTTTCCTCTCCTTCTTATCACAAGAAATCCTCATACCATGGAATTTATTTGTAGTACCCAAATCCTTTATAGAAAAGGAGTCACTAAGATATTTACTGAGAATATGAACATGTTGTATGTTCTTTCCTACACCTAACATGTCATCCACATAAAAACATAAAATAATAAATTAACCATAATCAAAATGTTTGATGTATACACAATGGTTAGAATTACACCTTTGATATTATTATTCTAACATAAAATAATCAAATTTCTTATACCATTTCCATCGAACTTATTTTAGGACATACAATCTTTTCTTTAGTCTTCACACAAATTTTTCCTTCCCTTTGACCTCATATCCATGTGGCTACTTCATATAGAACTCTTCATCAAAATCACCATGAAGAAAAGTAGTTTTCACATCTAACTGTTCTAAGTGCAAATCCTCAACTGTAACTAAACCAATAATAGTCCTAATAGAAGGCATTTTTACAATAGGAGAGAAAATCTCATAAAAATCAATACCTATTTTTTGTGAAAACCCCTTGACCACCATCCTAGCCTTATACCTTTTTCTCCCTTCATCCTCTACTTTAATTATGAAGATCAACTTGTTTGGCAATGCACTTTTGCCCTTGGATAGCCTTACCAAATCCTACATTTGGTTCTCCATGAGAGATCTATGCTCCTCATCCATGGATTTATCCCATTTCATCTTAGCATCTACCTACATTAATTCCTCATAACACTCTAGTTTTCCATTGTAAGATAGTAAAAAATAATTCAAAGAAGGAGAAAAATGTTCAGGTGCTCTTCTTATCCTATAAGACCTTCTTACCATAGGATTTTGGGGTCCTTGTGTAGAAGGTTCCTAAACTGATTCATTAGATACTTTTCCATCTTTATTGTCATCTAATACTATGTACTCTTTCTATTCCTATTAATGTTCCTAAAAATGATCCTTATACATGACTTTTTCATTAAAGACTACATCTCTATACCGAAATAGTTTCTTATCTTTAATGTTCCATAAATGAAAACCAAACTCATCCTCACCATATCAAAAAAATGTCCATTTTTATAATTTTTCCTCTAACTGATCCTATCCTCTTTATTAATGAGAGTAAAATATTCACATCTAAAGACTCTTAGAAAAGAATAATCAACATTCTTACCAGACCAAAGTTGTTTAGGAATGCCTCCATCCAAAGGCATATAAGGTCCTCTATTAATTAGATATATTGCTTGTTTTATTATTGTTTTATTCATCCTTTCAAATACCCCATTCTAGTATGTCAGTTCCTAGAGCTATCATTTACGTATGGATTCCATTTTTAGAACAATAATCAAAGAAAGCATCACTATAATACTTACCTCTATTAACTGATCTAAGACATTTCAACTTGAGATGTATTTCATTCTCGACCAAGGCTTTCCACTTCTTAAAAGTGTCAAATACATTATATTTATTTTTAATACAATAAACCCAAACTCTCCTGGTTGCATCATCAATAAAAGTGACATAATAATTAGAACTAGCAATAAAATATACTTAACTTGGTCTCTATACATCTGAAAGTACTAACTCTAACTTGTGCTCTTTCTTTATGGGTCCAACTTTTAGGAGCTTAACCCACTTTTATTTCCCATACACACAATTCTCAAAAAAGTCTATATATATGTCTTTGAATCTAGGAAACTTGTTTTTTAAGATATCCATGTCCTTATGGCTCATATGACAAAGCATGTAGTGCCACATAGTTGCATATCCATCTACAAAAACTAAATCAAAAGAATCAACACTACTAGTCAACTATAAAGTACTAACTTTTTTACCTCTCAACATCATAAGGGCACCTTTGGTAACTTTCCAAGAATCTATAGTAAACATTATCAAACATCCCTCACTACCCAATTAACCCACTAAAACCAAATTACATCTCAACATAGACACATGTTTGACATCCTTAAGTAGCCATGTGTTCCCATTTTTAATTTTAAATTGAACGTAACCTTTATCTAATATCTCACATGGTTCATCATCAGTAAGATAAACATGTCCTAAATTCTCTTGAACATAATCAATAAAATAATGCCTATGTGGGGTGGCATGAAAAGAAGCCCCTAAATCTAATGCTCAAGAATTAAAAAAACTATCTATAGAAATAATTAAGGCATCTTGACATGATTTACCTGATGTCACATTCACCTCATTTGTTTCCTTGTTGGAATTATTATCTTGAAGTGACCAACAATCCTTATTTGAGTGTCCACTCTTCCCATATTGCTAGCATATCATCTTGGATCTAGATCTACCCTTTGACTTTCCATGGTTACCTTTATTCTTATCATGTTGCCTCTCTCTAGATTCAACAAATAAAGCATTACCTGAAGATGATTCACTAGTGTTTTTCCTTTGTATTTCCTCACTAAGAATCTCACCTACAACATCCTCAAAATTTAAGCTTCATCTGGCAAGGACTACATTACTCATAGCCACAACCAAGATATCCCAACTATCAAGCAAAGAACACAAAATAAAAAAATCTATAGCTTCATCATCAAAATTAATTCCAACATAAGTGAGCATACTTACAACCATATTAAAATCATTTAGATGATTAGCAATTGAACCATTCTCAGACATTTTCATGTTAAACAATATTTTCATAGGAAAAATATTATTAGAAGTAGAGGGTTTCTCATACAACTTCCCAAGTTTATCCATGATATCCTTTGTGGTTTTCTCATCAAAAATGTTAAATTCAATAGAAGATGCAATACATAACCGTATGTCTCCCAATGCCTTCATATAAAGAAATGACCAATCTACATCACACATACTTACAGGTTGTTCTCTTTTCCCCTCCAAGGGGAAATGAATCTTCTTCTGATACAACTAATAATCCATTTGCATTTTCCACAAACCAAAATTCTTACCATCAAAATAATCAACCCAAAATTTAATCTCTTTTCCCATAGCTCCCACTCAAGCTAATAACCTTTCATGTAATTTACCACTTCAACAAAACATAATCAATGGCTCTGATACTAGTTGTTAGGAATTAAAAGAATTTAAAACAAATCTAAATCACCATAGAATCACATAACCAAATTTTAAATGTGAAATCATATTTAGTTATAAACTAACATGCATCATGGTAATAATTACTCAAATCATAATTAAATTAAAACATAAATGGAGAGGAAAAAACAACAATAAAACCATAACACAAATCTACCATGGTTCACCAAATGTGGGTTACATCCACAAAAAAATTCCTCAATAAAAACTGTAATCAAAACAAGATTATAAAGACCTCTAACAGATATAAAATATCTCTTATATAAAATGTTGCACTTTCACCTGCACCTATACAATATTGTATCTCACAACCTGCTATACCACACCCTATAACAAAAACCTACACTTTGCAAAAACATCTACACACTAACTCTATCTCTAAAAATCCACACCCCTATAAATAAAAATATCAATCTCTAAATATCACATCACACCTTTATATAAATAGAATGTAAGAAAATCCACCAAATAAAGATAATTTTGTAATTCTTATCCAAGATTAGAATTATCCACCATGTGACAACTCTTCTCCACCTAATCAAGCTCATCCATAGGCCTACCTAAGGAGGAAATCACCATGTTTATCTCTCTTCTTCCAAAAAAATACATTTTTCAAAGACATGTAATCACAACCAACTCCTTAAAAAAAGGAAATCATTCCCTTTTCCAATAAAAAAATAACTCCCTAAGATCAAGGAAGTCAACATGAAAATAGGCATCTAACAACTAACTCCATAAAACATGGAATACATAGAAACTATAAATATAAGGAATATTCCACTCACATGTGGAGCAATGTTTCATAAAAGGTGAAGTGGAAAAAAATGCACTCCCCACATTTGTGGATCTCTCTAGTCCCCAAAAATATATCCCCATGGTCATGTGATAGCCCCAAAGGGCTCCATAATTAATAAGAACTTGAACCATTTTTGAAGTGCTAGCAGAAGTATGAGACAAAGGAGGCATAAAAACCTTAGGAGGTAATCTTCTAGCTTGGATGAGACTATTCTCAGCTTTGATAGCAAGATCATATGCTTTGGGAAGATTGGAATCTCCCATATATTGAAGCATGCTAACAGTATAATTCCTAATGGATTTCAAGTATGTAGGGAAAGAAAAGATAGCAGGTGGTCTCATAGGATGAGGTAATCTATGCCAAGTCTTATAATTTTTTTGTTAAATTCATGCATTATTTCTTTGGGTCCCATTTTTATCATGTTGAGCTGATGTATGAGAGAGGCATGGTCACTTTTATTTCCAAATCTAGAAGTCAACAACACTCCAAACTCTTTCCATGTTGTGATGCATCCACCTCATAGAGTCCTTTAGCAATAATAAGCCTTCCTTTTAAGGGACATGATGAGGAGTCTAATGACAATGTTCTCTTGAATAATATTATGGAAACTAAAAAAGTTATAAACATCACTAACGTACTCACTAGGTATGACATGACTCTCACCATTGAATGTGGGCACACCTTTCATGGTGTTAGGATGAATGACATCATATGCATGAATTTGATTTGGATTATCAGTATTGAAGGTAGGGAAATCATGAGGCCTAGTCATGCCTTCTTCTTCAATATCTTCAATTTTTTAGCCTATTCAACCTCTTCCTCTATATCAAAATCTATTCATTCTTTAAAGGGTAGATTAGGCTATGAATACTAAACTTTAAGATGAATTTCAAGCTGAACGGGTGAGTTAATTGGATTGAAAGTTCTATCAAAGGATCACTTATTGAGAACCATGAGTTATGAGGTCATGTTTATAATAAAACAATGGACTTGAACTAAATTTACCATGGAGTCTCTAAATGTTGAGTAGCACACCAAATTATAGCTAATGTTGTCAAGACCAACATTCACCTTGACAAGTTGTCTTGAATATAATGGGTCCAACAAGGTGTGCCAAAACTATTGTCACAAAATATTACACCCTATAAGAGGTTTTTCAAGCCTCTTTTATATTTTGGCAATATGGAAACATTTCCATGTTTGTAGGTGTACCTATATTGGAAATGAGCCTCTAGATTTAAAGGATAGCTCCCTAAATGGATCTTAAAATGCTCTTATGTATACCAACTAGTTATTTATGGGTAAACGAGTTAGAGAATGCCAAAAATAAAAATAATCTAAAGGAGTTGATTCACCAAATGTTCAAATATCCATTCTCAAGATTAAATTCATTATCACACTAATAGACTATGAATAAAACTAATGCAATGTCTACAATGGCTTCAAAGTAATAATGTTTCACTTAGAGGTCAATTTGATGTACTTAGGCTGGAGGAAAATAAGGGTAAGGCTTGATTGAAATCACTTATAGTCAACTATCCACTATGTGCATGAGACATCAACCTTTAAACACACTAGATGACTTGCAAGAAAGTTTGTTACCACTTAAGTTGGACTAAGACCTAAAAAGGGAAGATGACAACCACTTATGCATATCAAACAAATACAAACACTAAGCACATATTAATAAACAACTTCAAAATGATCTATTCATTACTCTAAGAGGTACATAATATGTTTTATAGTGGAATCTAGTCATACCAGCCTTACAGATATATAATAATAGCTTAAATGCTATATTTATAGAAGAAAGGGCCTTTAGAGAGAGACTTTGGCACTCTAAGAGGAATCAAAGAGCTCAACTCTATTTTAACCATAGTTAAAAACTCTTATGAAAATTATAATCATTCACACCTTTTGATTGATCTAGGTTACTTCAAATTGTTGCATAATTACACTATTCCCTTATTGATGCTTCATGAAATTTACAATGGTGGGATAAAGTTATTTTGAGCTAGGTCCTGACATCAATGTGGTTACTACCATCAAATCAATCTGTTAAAGGTTTTTCCTAGTGATAAACTAATCTTAACTAGTTTGTCATGTAATTGGTCCTAGAGATGTAACCCTTGGGGTCTATGTGTATGCCTTCATGGTATCCTTTGAAATGCTATCTCTTGTTCAAGCTGGATCATGATCTAACTCATCCCCATGTTCGTAGGTCCACTATAGATGGAAAACCAATCTCATAATATTGGTTTCCATATATTTTTAACATTAATGTAGACCTATAAACTCTATAACACCTCTCTTGATTATAATAGGTCCATATATACCCACTTTATCTCTATAAGAATCGAGGGTTTACCATGTGCATTGATCCCTTTAAGAATGGAAACCAAAGTCACAAAATAACCTTGTAGCTATAAAATGTCAAACTAGAGGTGCATATTAGGATTTAATGGTGTCCCTTTATGTTATTGGTCATGTTGGTTGCATATCTATGGCTAGTTCATGGTGTTTGAATGAGCTTCAATGGTGTTAGGATGACCCTGTAAGACCTTGTTTACCTTGGTTGAAAACTACTCCCTTGGTTAAACTTTGTCTATCAAAAACTAACTTAGATAAATCAAAATGGTCATAAATATCTTTATTCCCGTTGGTCTTGTAGATCCCCGCTATCATATTTTGACCTCTTGACATTTGTTATGCAATTAATCTTGCTCAATATGAGTGACCATGGTCTATTAATTTCCTACCACAAAGAATGTGCTCATGCCACTTGTTAATCATGCATTGATCTCAGGATCTTGTTGTTAGTCTATTATCTTTCACTCTTATTCCATGTGGTATCCTCTTGAGATCCTTGACCTTTTGACTCATCTCACACCAATGGAACAAGATGTATGAATCAATATAGACCATTGATTTTTTTTGGACCCACCTCCTTATCAGTAAAGCTCATACCATTAGATCTCTACTTGGTTGAGCCACACCATTATATCTTGTCTAACTTTTATCTCTTTAAATTTATTTAACCTAAGGACATTTTAACTTTTTTGACCTCAACATGAACCATTAGATCTCAAGTGTTAGTATGTGAGCTCACATAGACTGTTAGATCTTGATCAACTTTAAACCTTTTAAGGAAATTTTGAACCCAAAAGGTTACTTTATGGAGCTCAAATTCAGCACTAGTGTGAACATGTTATATTATTTGACCAAATTTTAAAGATTATATTTGTAAATAAATAGGTCATATATGCACCAAATTTGTAGGATAGGTTCTTGATGCTAAAAGGATTGCACCCACTAGATCCACTAGCTTTGAGAGCTTTTTTAGTGTGTTTAAAAAATGTTCAAGTGAGATAAACTATGTGTTTTTCATGATGTTCATGTGCCTGACACTAATCATTTGAATATAGATGGATATTTTCTAAGGCTTTAATTTGACACTTACATGAACACCTTACTCTACCTGACCAACTCCAAAAATTCATAATTTGAGTTAGAAAGCTCGTGTAGACATGAAACTTGCAGAGCATGTTCCTAACATGAAGAAATCAATGGAACTTCAATCCTTTGGCTCAAAACTCTTCCTAAGGTGAATATATAAAATGCAAAAATAATTTGGTTCATTCATTCCCATGTGATGTGTGAGATGGCCTGGCCCCATCGACTAGGTAAGCTAAACTTAGAAGGCTTAGATCTCAAGATATAAGACTTATCGAGATATGAGACTTGTAGAGAATGATCTTGGCACTAAGGAAATTAATCATGCATGATTTGATGGTCATGTGAGCCTTTTTGAGCTCATTTATAAAATTCATAAACACATTATCCAGTCTAGTTCTTCATGACATCTTGATGATGGTCTAGTCCTTAAACTTGCCCAAGTCATTTTGATTTAATCTTTCAAGATCCTGATGAGTTTTTGAGGTTTTATCAATTTGGTCCATTTACCTATGATCTTATGAAATATAGGAGATGTTAATTGGATTAATTTATAATTCTTAGACAAATAAATTCTCTGAGACCATTCAATTACATTATAACTTTGCATCAGGCATATTATCTCAAACATTTAATCTTATACACTCTCTAAAAGAATTATGTCTGTGGGCCTTTTGACAAGGACCTTTTGTTTCAAAAATTTTGTCTAATGGAAATTTTCCTTTGAAAATATTATCCTAGAGACTTTTTTAAAAATAAATATGTCCTTGGGGAAATTGTCTTGGATAATTTTCTCAAAATATTTGTGTCATTAGTCTTTTACCTTCGAGATAATTTTCTCAAAATAAATCCAACACATTGCCAAATAAACTAGAACAATTTTTTTGAGAGAATAATTCCTTTTAATTTTGTTTTAAATAACTCTAACACTTAGACAAAATTTTAAATATTTCCTAAGTGTAAACTTGGTTTTTTTGGACTTGTTCTTACAACTACTCAGATAGCATGAAAACCTATCAATGACATATATGACTCTAAAATGTCCCCTAAGACACCAAATGACACAAAATAAAATAAACTATGATCAAAACTATAATTTCATATGAAATGACATAAAATGAGCTACAACATACCCTATGACATTATAAAAGTCCCCTATATGAGATTCTAACTGTAGGGAGTTGACACATTTTGGATTGAGGTAAAAATGGTCAACACCAACTATATTAGTAGAGTTTTTGTCACCAAACCTTACTAGACCTTAATTGTGTTTCTTGAGAGAAATAAACTTACTCTTATCTCCTGTCATATGAGTTCAGCATTCACTATCTATGTACCATTACTTGTTTTCATCCTCTTGAGCATGTAGGGTAGTTTGTAAGAAAATTGATTCTTCTTTTGAGTCTTGCTCTTTATTTATTTGAATATTTCTTGAACCATTTGATGGTGTTAAAAACTTGAAATTCCTTTTTCTAAAAGTCCCTTTTGTAATACTTGGCTGTATGTCCTTGTTGACTATAGTTATAATAGAGAACCTCATTTATTCTCCTTAGAGAGTAAGTATAGTCCTGATATTTATGACCATATTAATTACAAGTATAAAAGTGCCCATTGAAAACATTACTATAGTTATTCAAATTAATTTCACCTTTACTTTGATCATCAATACCCTAATACATCTCATCCATAGATTCTTTTATAGAGATGGATTTTTTATTGTCTTTAGATAAAAGTGAATCAATATAAGTCATAACTTTACCTTCCAATTGATCCATTATTTGATTCAAATTTGTATCACCCTCAACTTTCCAATTTTTTATTATTAATTCTATTATTCTTGTTTGTGTCTTCACATTATCAATGCTTACAAGAAACTCATGATATATAGAGGAAGTCAAGTCTGAATTTTTACTCCCTTCCATGTTATTCAATCTTTCAAGCTTTTCTTTTAGACATTCATTTTCTTCCCTTGAACATTTGAGTTCTGATAAAGCACATATTATTTCACCTTGAATAAAAATCTTAGTCTCTTTATCTTTAATTATAAATATGATCACCTTCAAGAGGTTAAAATTGCAATGAAGGTCTTGATTTGATATCAATTGTTGGAGGTACAATCACTAAGAGTGGGGGTGAATCAGTAATGCAAGATATTTCAAACATCAATTGAAATCCTTTCAAAATTTTAATCAATGACCACAATAATTCATAAAGCATACAATATTTTCATAAAAATTAATAATAAGGATGATTCAAGATCACACACATAACACAAGATATACATGGGAAACCCTTTTGGGGAATAAAACCCACTCTCAATCCTACAAACACATGGAATACTTATCCTATAAGATGGTCACATAAATGAGACATTTTATTAAATAGACCACTTCAAAACTATCACCTACCCTTATGTATGAACAAACACCCACTTGTTCTAGATGTTGAGCACCCATACAACACCTATGAAATCAACATCTCTAGAACTCTAATTTTAGATCAATGTAATTGGATAAGGAATGTATAACACCTCTCTTTCAACTCATCACACACACTCAAAATTTCTCATGTAAGTAATGCATCCAAACACCCTTTTTATCCCTTTAGGATTCTTTGCTCATCCTCAATATGATCTATACTTTAGTCCATCCACTAAGCACACTCTCTCTTATCTCTTTCCTTTGTCTATATCTTATGATCTTTCAATTCATACATCCATGTCTAGAAACCATTTCCTTGGTATTTATATTTTATAGAGTCTTCATTAATATCAACATCTAGGTCAACCATAATACTTTTATTTATCGATAAAACATTTAAAATGCTAACACATATCTTGAATTCATACACACAGGTCAACCATAGCATGTATGGGTCACACTTAAGTATCTATACATTTTAATTAGGTCTTAGTAGACCTTATAGGTTTCTTGGAGACCTATTCACCCATTTATCACTTCATAGAGCAAAACAAAAACACAATATCACTTTAAATTAAATGGGTCCACTCCATATAATCTCTAAGACATCTCTAGGTGATTACTCCTACCAAAATACTCTTATACTAAGCACAAACTACTCAAACATTATTTGGTACATATTAACACCATGAATCAATAATAAATAAACCTTGAAGCTCCATATCTTCACCTGTACAAACATTTAGACCTTCTAATTAGATTATCTAGATGTGCCTTGACGTCCTTTACAACTTTTCTTTTTACTACATCAATAAAATTGTCCTGAATCAAAAGATATATCTCAAAAACTAAGAACTATTTTTACCTCATTAATTTTAATATTTGAATTTGAATAGTCATTGTTTAGACACTAAGCATCGATCAATTTAATCTCATCTCATTTTCCATGGTAACTATGGACAAATATGCACTATCAATCTCCTCAAAGTATCCTAGTTTTTATATTGCAATGCTTACCATTGATCGTAGAATAGAGATATTATTATTATGAAAATTAGTATCTCTACATGCCTTCTACACATTTTACTCTTTGACTCAACCCACACCATCAATCTCAAACTTTACGAATACCTATAAACTATTGATCTTTTATCAACTCAATGATATTGTGACATTTTTTGCCAACATTTGTAATCTTAGGAATCTTTGACATTTTGAATTCACATGCACCATTGGATCAAGATATTGATGATGAAAACTCACCATTATATCTATTGACTAGTGACCTCAGACTTAAACGTAGTTAAACTTGATAGTCTCTGGCCCATCACAGTCTATAAGAGCAATTTTGAAGGTCTATAACTTGAGCTAGAAAACACTTCAAGAGTCCAAATTTTTTGGGTATCTTAATATAACTATATAAAACATCTCCATGAAAACCTTTGAACTTAGTTAAATTTATGATTTTCTAAATTAAATTCATAAGCTTTCTTATTCATACACATCTACACAACATGTAGTGATGGTCTAACTTCTCTTAATCTCAAAAATGCATGTTTCTATTTCCAAATGAACAAGTGACATATGAAAACATCACCAAGACATCTATGGATGACTCAAAACTTCTTATTTATCCTTAGAGACATCCAAATGTGTCATATCTCTCTAAGCTATCAATTTGATCATTTTGTCATTAATGCATTAGTACCACATACTCTCTTTGGCATCAATGACAACCAAATATTAATGACCATGCTCAATAAAGGTGATCGATCTAAGAAATTAAGAATATTGTAGGGAAATCTTGTTCACAACTCATGAGTTATGTTATGCACTTACCTACCTAAAAACCTTATATAAAAATCACCAACAAGACACTCAATAAATCAATCCTCTAACAAATCTTAGGGGGTATGAAATTTCTTAGAGTACACACTCAATGAACCACACATACATTCATAATTCTCTTTTATGATAAGTAGAAAGATTAAAAAAACACTAATGGACTCATTAGGTCTTAGAGTTTGAACCATAACTCTGATACCACATATAACAATCCCTCATGGATTGTACTATTTTTTAAAACTATTTAATTAACATTTATTATCTCATTAGATTACACCACAAGAATCTAATTAGTGATTTTTAACATACTATCAAAGCATATTACTCTTTCATAAACTTATAACAATACTAATTCTAATCACTAGTATTTCATGTACTATAACATAATTTCAAGGAAAGTAACCACTTTAAAATCCATGCATGACTATTAAAATAATATAGATACTATTTTTGAAGTATAATAATTAATACAATTACATTTCCATTAGGTATTTACCTTAATAAAATAAATAGTGACTATACTCCATAGAGCTCGAGTCAACTAACTCATGGTATCTTTGATAATCTCAAGTGTAGTCTCTAAATAAGTAAAAAAGTGGGGAGGGAGAGCATCATCTAAGCACTTTTCCACACTAACCACATACCATTGATCCCCTATACTAATCCCATCAGGGAATGGCCCTCCCTTCTGAAATGAGTAGATAGTGATGGCATGGGAATCTAGAGAAACAAGAAAATACCCATGTGTTGTATGATTTCTAAAATTAAACATGTAGTGTATCATATAAAATCCATTCTATTTCAAGATATCACACAATATGTAAACCACACTCATGAATTATAATGTCTTACTAAACATACTTTTCATAGTAATAAAAATTAATAGTGATCTATAGATCAATAAAATTCATACACACCACTTGATCAAATTGCCTTCATCTAGCATTATGATGTTAGTAAGATAGTGAAGTCAGTATCACTCCTTACTTAGTGTTATAAAAGTGAGATTAGTCAGCATAATTTAACCCAAAGATTCATTCAATTTACATTATACTAGAAATTATATTACATAACATGATAACTATAAGAGTAATCAAGGCATGCATTTATTCCATCAAATGTATGAATGAATCTTACATTATTATATATCCCATACTAGAAATAATGAATATAGTTCATACAACCTAGATAAAATACACATTTAACTACAAATTCCAACAACCACAATTAGTTTTAAAACATACTACACCCTATAATAACCCATATTACCATAGTCTAATATTCTAAGACATAAAACTAGTTTTCCATAATCAATCATATAATTTAATCTTAAAGACATGGATACATAAGCGTATATTTAATAAACAAGATATAAAAAATCAAGTCATGGTTTTCATAAAACCCATAATATTCTATCCTAGAATTTGTTACACTCTCAAAGGTTGTATCCACAAAAATATATTTTCTTACTAATTATCATAAAACATATTAGTTATAGTAACAACCAACATGCATACATTTACATAGGTATGGGTCTAGACATAAAAATTAATTTATATACCATCTGGGTATAACATACTTTTATATTTTAGTACTCTATGACATACCATAATATCATAGATCATTATGCATGATCACCCTACATAATCATGAACAAACCATCTACACTCATAAATAATAATCAAGTAAGTACATGATTATACTACCTGAGTATATCTTAGATTATACTTTATATTAGTAATCAGAAGAAACATAATCTCTAAACACACATCACAATGCACTATTTTATGCTATAAATGTCAAAACACTTGTACATATTAATACTCTCACAATATGTAATGCACACAATTTTTTAGTACTATTTTCATAAATACTAACATTCATTTATGACACAAGCGAAGGTTTTAAAAGACTTTCATAATTAGTACTTTCATTAACCTTTAGGATATAATTTGAGTACCACAGTCATTTAGACCTCTCTAAAAATAAATATTCAATTATTTTTAGTTTTCAACAAAGAACAAAATAACCTTTAACTCAAAACAACCATATAAAACATTTAGAAAGTTATTTTTATGAATTTAAACTCTACATAGTCTATGCATTTCATCTTTATATGAAGCTATAGATTTGACCCTATTGACATGTTATCATAACACTAATGTGCTACATATATACTACTTGGTCTCTACTATTGTTCAAATCATATCCATAGTATAGATTTAGATCATTAATTATATCAATCATGGATATAATGTTAATCATTCAAGAGTATAGTAATATTACCATATAAATGTCTATCTTTTTTTATTATTTACATAAATTATATCGATACTCCTAAATTATATAACATTATTCACTTATATAATAATCATGCACATATATATACATCCATCCCTGAGCATTATCATCATTTAAATTTTGTTCTCAAGGATAAGTAATCACCTCTTCATCTATTGGTTTATGAAGGATTATCTTACACAAAGTAATCACATATTTCTTAGCTACATTGTATGTATATGAGTGTGATATTATAACTATGCATTTAGTCTATCAAATGTATTTCATGAATCTCACACATAATGACATTTCATATATAATGAATATAGTCATTTACTAATCATAGATTTTACCATCTAATCATGAATCATATCAATTTCATAATTACATTAACATCACAATAATTCATTGAAATCTTAATCATAATCATATATATATACCATATCTAACTTTATACAATAAGCATCCCTATAACCAATCCATATAATAAATGTTCAACTACTCACAACTAGTTATTTACAACTATTGTTGGCATAAAAGTTTTGAGATTTACTACAGGGTTTATCCATCCAACTATCCTATATCTTGAATATGATATAGAAATTCATTTACAAGTTGTACACAAAATCCCATCTATGTATACCATGTTGAATGTTTTAAATCTTAGTTTAGGAGAATCATAAAAAAAGATATATTTATTAGAGTCAAACACTAAACTTCACTTCATAAGTGCTTAACTCAGTCGAATGACATTCATGACTCCTTCCCAATTAATTAAATCTTGTTCAAAATATCTTAAGATATATTAGTTTCCATTCAAAACAAGTAGACTTGATCATTAATGCATGCAAATCCATACATATATACCAGCACTGGTTTGACCCATTTAGCTGGTGATATTAAATAGATTGTGTGAAAAGATGCATTTACTTATGAACTCAATTTCAAATCACATTATGGAAATCCAAGGAAAAATAAATTTTCACCCTAAATATTATTTTTCATAAAGAAGAAACATAGTTTCCTTCATATATTTACCATTTATTTTCCAAATGGAGTGTATAGAGCTTCCATATCATTGACTAAAAATCTCCTCATGAATATAAATATATATTTCTATGTGTAAATGTATACAATCTACTTATTATTATAATACAAAAAATAAAATTATATTTTAAATGCATATCCTTACCATTTCTAAATTGACTACACAACTAACTATAATAATATACCTTAGAGTTAAATATTTTTCTCAATAATTACTCAACATAGTTAAATGATATGTTACCTCTTATGTTTTTACCTATTTTCTTAGTCGTTAGTTTATACACATCTAATTTCTTCAATGTTATCATGTACGAATTGGTATATTTAATATAATGTCTTTTATTTCTAACTATACATACATATAGGTATGTAGATTCATCTTAAGAAGGGATTTTCATAAATCTAGTCCACATGAAATTTATACAATTCAATACTTTTCTAAATCCATATCCAAATAAGTAGCTTAGTCAATCCTATTCATCACTATACCTACCATTTTTTAAAATGACTTGTCTATTTCTTTTTATGTTAACAAATTGATAACTCATAATTCCATTTCATTTATCTAAAATTTCTTCTACCATTAACTATTCTACCTTATCCAACCTAACAAGGAAATGGTCTTAACATAAAACATAATGCACAAGAATCTTAATATATGGCAAACCTATAAATATAAGTGGCTTGTCCCTAGTATCTTCTCAACCTTTTTTTTGCAATCTTCTATTAACATCATTTTTATTTCTTATTTCCACCCTTTCTTTCACTTTATCACCATACCATGTCATATTCTTTCCCTCACTTAATATATTCTAATTATTTTAAAGATATTGTTTCCATGTATAACTTCACTGTCATTTAGTTTTTCATTAATTTCATCAAATAAACTTGAGCTTTAATTATTTCATATATCATGCATGTTTAAATATTTTGTTCAATACCATGTTAATTAATATCGCAAGTCTAATTAAGTCATTTTTAGAATCTAATTTTAGACCTTCAATTATCAATGTATTCCATGCAACAGACTTATATCTTAAGTTAGCATTATCTTGATAATTAAATTTCTTTAATTTAAATGTAATAGGTAATTGTTTCTTTAAAAGATAAATCAACCCAAATTAATAATCCCATTTATAGAATAAGACTAATTCCACTTAAATTTAAACCCTTTAGATAATAGCTAATATCATAATGTAACTATTGGCATTATCTCAAAATGTTAACTATATTTAATTTTTAATAGCAATGTGACTATGGAGAAATCAATGACTAGTTTTTAGCCATAAAGAGAATCCTATTATCCATTATAATATTTCATTACACACACATAGAGATGTTATAATAAAACTATAATTTTCATTATCTAATCATATATTTATACTAATTTCTTGACTATTTATTACATGTAAAGACATTAAATCAAGATAATGATATTTATTAAATATCATTTAAACCAGTCATGTGTTTAGATAACTAGATTAGTGTAAGCATCAATAAAATGATCATAAAAAAATATTGTATGATTAAATATATGCACTAAAGTCATACATGATCTCACATAATTATATCATTATAAGCATCAACCGAAACATGATCATATCAAAAGTATTTTAGCACTCAAAAACAAATTATATAAATCAAACAAAGAGTTAAACAAGTTATTCTACTATGGTGTGTGTTGGGTTACTAGTAGTTCCTCTGTCATCCCCCTATCATCCCATATATACCATTTTATTTTGATGATGCTCTCCCTCCATCATGCTATGAGGTAAAAATCAATCCTGCATCCACCTCATGATAAGTAGGTAGTTAGTTTTATTCATCATATATTTCAAAACTAATGATGCATAACTAAAAAATATACATATATAATGTATAGAATAAGTAAGTAAAATAGTCACATAATAAATCTATTGTGCAAATTAATCAACATATAATTGTCACATAACCATTCTATGTCATAAATTTCAAATCAAAGCAATAATAATTATATGATAATCATAATAATCATGATAATCAATTTATTTGAAAATAACTCTAAGGTAAAAGACTTTTGATACATAAGATGTAACTACTTATGAAGATCCTATTGATTTATAGGATCTTGAGAAGTAGTTACATGTTATGTATCAAAAGTCTTTTATCCTTAGAGTTATTTTCCTAAGTAAATTGATAAAATGATTTCTTATGGTTAAATATTTGTCATGATTGGTTGGTATTTTTAGCATTGTGCATCTATTTATATATGATTGAGAAGAGTTATTGTAATTAAACTCATCTAAGAATGAGTGGAACTTAGATAAAAACCTAGGAGATTGTTATTGGGAATAATAATATATCTTTTTGAAATGAATTAAACATTGATGTTTATGGTATATCTATGCTAGTAATGAATAAAGACTATGATATCTTCTGTTGAACCTTTTTTGTAGAATGAGTCTTAAACTAGTTAGGATTATTATATTTATTCCCTTGAGGAGTCATTATATAATGAAAGAAAGCACTTTGGTATTATGGATTTTCAAATAAAAGATAATGAGTTATGTGATTATATCTCTGTTGAGAATAATTATTGATTATGTATAGGTATTTCCTTATAATTTTTATCGTTAATTTATTTATATCAAGCTTGTGTAAGAATTAGTAGACATATTTATGAGTTATGGTTGGTTATTGGGTATAAAAATATAGTTATCTTGTTCAATATTTTTTATGGTGCTATGGATAGAAAGGATGCCTTATGAAATTTCCCCTTGGGATTTTGTAGACAAGTCATGTAGACACTCAATTATTGACACTTTCATGCTTACAATGGGATTCAAGTCAATTTATAGAAAACAATAAAATTTAATCCTAGAAATCCCTTGAAGGCCCAAATTCATCTACATAAGGGATTTAGTTTCTCAAAAACATGACAAGTATTGTTTATTTTGGTTATTAACCTATATATACCAATAACATAGTTTAGTTTTAACCTCAGTCAAATTATGACCTAGTAATTTGACACTTTTGCCCTATCAAACTATTAATTCGAAACATTTATAATAATTTACAAAAGCCAAAAAGAACTAAGGTTAAGTACATTATAAATCTTAATTAAATTTCCTAAATAAAAATTCCAAATCAAATTAGTGAATTTCATTTATCTAAAAAGGAATTTTTAGCCAAATATGAATTCAAAAGTTAAAGGATCTAATAAAGTGATTTATTAATTCTTAAATATTCTAAAAAGATGAGTCATAAACTTAAGAATATCTAAAATGAGTTTTCATGGATCATAAATACTATAAACTAAGGTGTCAATATTTCATGAGTGCCTTAACCCCACCCATGGTTAGCCTAACTCAAATTAGGTTATTTTATACTCAACCAAAATTAGAATTTAACCTAACCTTATTAGGTTTTGAGTTGGTTGTTAGATATATAAATATAAGTTCCCACACCATATGCCAACAAGATTTTGTGTTTAAGACTATTTTATAGTAATGACTTCAATAAAACATTGAGAGTAGTGTTATAATTCCCATTTTATACCAAGATTCACACCAATCCAAGATAATAGCAAATGAAAGCCACAAGTTAGTATTGGAGAAGTGCTACCACCATGGAAAAACATTGACAAGAGTCTCTAATGTCATAGACCAATAACAAACATCCTTATGCCAATAAGTGGACATAAAATTTGAAAAATGAGTTAAATTAATTGTGTTGTTTTAATCTTTAATTTGTGATCTTATTTATTATGTTATGTTTCCCTAGTTTTTAGTTAAAAGTGTTTAGGTCTAGTGTATTGTTTGTTATGCATGGTTTATTTGTCATTTTGACTAACAAAGAACTAATCAACATTTGTGTGTTCTTTGAAATTATAAGATACATAATGGTATGCCCAATGAGACCACATATCTTTTATGACCAAGGAGAATGATTTGAAACATTTAGTTTTTGTAATAAACGCATTTAATTCTTAAATTTTATAGTTTTATGCTTGGAATTCTCATCATTCTATTTTTTTAATTAGTGGCTTCATTGTGTGTAATAGTGGATTCACCATTGTGATATTTATTTGTGAATAAATAGTGGCATTGACCTATAAAACAATGACATGGATATCTCAAAATGAGGGCTTCAACCCTGATAAACAAAGACTTCATTAGGTAAAATTGCATTTGGTTTTAATGACTTTGCCTATTTCCACATTTAATTGGTGACTTCACCAAATTATAGACTATTTTTGTATGAATTCTCAATAAAATTATGGCTTTACTCTATTTTATAAATGGTGGCTATGCTTTGTGTTATCAAAATCCTGAGATCTCAAAATGGAATGTTGTTTATTGATTTGTTTTTTTGCATAAATATAACCAAAACCCATAACATTTTTTTAAGAACCAAGGTGGAGAGAGAAATTCCTAAACATTTATAAATATAACATAAACTTTTGTTTTGTGATTAAAATCAACCTAACCAAACTTGTCTTTTAGAATTTCAAAGTTTTTTACAATTGCAAACAAGGCTAAGGGGTCAAAATTTCAATCACATTTGAGTTGGTGTTATTAAATATAACATAAACTTTTGTTAGAGATCTTAATATATTTTTCAATTTTTGGTTTGGTACTTGTTATTATCTAGTTTCAAAGTTCATATATTAAATTCTTTGTTTGTGGAAAACCAAAAACTATAACATGTATGTTTTCCCCCATACCCTATAGGGAACTCAACTGATCAAAAAAGTTTGGCTTATATCCTCATTTAATTAGTCTTGTTGTAAAGAACATTGTATATTCTCTCTTAAATAGTCAAGTGACTTAGGTGACCCATAAATGATCTCTAAATTCTTTTCATTTTATTTTCATTCATTTGGCTTGTGGGTGGTAGTCTGTTTCCTCCTCACAAGTTCTTTAGGGGTGCCTTGACTTAGGGTTTCATCTCCCAGCATCGTACCAACCCCACTCCATGGTGGGGTATATAAATTGGGAACATGATACAATATTTCCAAGGAAATAATAAACTAGCCTATGATCCTAATGAAAACCCAAATCAAATCTTGATAAACATCATTATGTAAAAGAATAGACCTTTGCATAGTAAGTTAGTGAGTATGAACCCAATTGATCTAATTGTACCATTATCTAATTCACACATTAGACCATTTAGTACATTTTAAAACTTATTGATTCTAGTCAACCCCAATTACCATAGAATATCTACCATGTGATCTTCACTCTAAGTGCCACGTACCAATGTTTGAGAGATAAAGGGGGGATAAAAATCTCTACCTACACCTATTATTTAATTTTTAAATTTACAATTAATTCCTTTCAAGAATTTATATATCAGTGGAAATTTTGGTAGATGCTATGCACACCCATATCATTTTTATGGATAGGATGAACCATTAGTGTTATTTCTATTTTCTTTGATTTATATGTGTGTTATAGACTAAAATTATCTATTGGTATTGTCAAGTCAAGACAAGTCCAAAAGCTATCATGTTATTTTCACACCCATTTAGCCTAAGAGGTGTTACTCTACCCATTTTTTTGTCACACTTTTTTCTTAATTTTTTTATTCCAAAGCCATTTGTGTCACTTGCTTAAATGGGGCATCGTTATGCTATCCATTTTGTGCCAAACATTTGCCTTGGATTTTTGAGTTTGAAACCATTGTCATACCATTTGTTTGAAGGAGCATTATTATGTTGCTTAAATCATTACAAGAACATGTTGTTTTTAAAACCATTTTTATTAATTTTATTTTAAACACATAGTTATTCTACCCATTTTGGTCTAGCCTATTTGCCTTAGAACATCTGAGTCTTTTTATATTAATTTTAAAACTCAATATTTCAAAGTACAAATCCTAAAATAATCAATTGTATCCCTAAAAAAAATATAATTTGGGCTTAGGTAGTCTACCTTTTGTGTTTCTATTGTGTTATTTAGGTTGATTTCTTATTTTATCTAAACATCACTTTACCTAGACCTAGTAGTTGTTTGTTTTTCTTGTGCCTTATTTGAGAGTAATTTGAGCCAATTTATTACCATGTGTCTTATTTTATGTTTGTTTTGTTGAGTTAAAAAGTGTCTTAGTTACATTATTCAAATAATATCTTATGAATAAAATATTGAGTCTTAGTGAGTTAGATACCAAGTGTCATCTAATCCAATTACCTTAGTTTAGATTATTTTTTAGTCTAGTCTTATTTTTCATGTTAAATGATTATAACCACCATTGGAAAAGTCTTTACTATATTTTGACATAGTTCATAAATTATTTTACCTTGTCTAGATAATTTGTTTACTAATAATAATTGCCTTTGGTAAATTAGTACCTTAGCCATAGATGAGTTTTAAGCTTTTGTGTTTCCTTTTCCACTGGTTATAACCACCTTTGGGAAGATTAGTATCATTTGTTAGACCCGTTTAGAGATTTTTTTACCTCTACCTAGTTTAGTTATTTTAAACCTTGATTGTTTGCTACTTTTAGAACTTTTTTTTTCATGATACCTATTCATAGATTTGAACATTCCTCATTACACATGTAGTGGGACTGTATAATCTAAACTATGCTACATTTGTGACTAGTGAGCCTTTTGTTCAAGAGCCATATGGTAATGATGTAACCTATGAGATATATCTATATACATCTTATAATATTACATAAATTACATAAAATATCAGATCCATTAGCATAGTACTTGGTGACTGCACCTTCTTATCTAGGCCAAGAACAAGAGCAAACATCACAATATTTTTCTCAAGTAATGCCTAGCATTGAACAAAGCCAACAAAAAGAGACCAACACACACAAGTTATGATTTGTACTTATTTGATCATCATTTTTTAGATAAAAAATATGATATTATCATTAGGTCTATCAATGTAAGATCCATGTTTCCATTAGACTTCCCACATAAAAGTATGAGAAATTTGATTAAAATTCTTAGTAACGGGCTTTAAAATCAATAGTTCAAATAGGCATCAACTAGTTATAAAAAATATATAGCCTAAATGTTATAGTAGATACAAAGTACACTTATGAAAGGGAAAGGCTCTCTAGATGATTAAATGGAATAGGTAAAACAAGCTTACCAAAACTACCTCAATCTAGCTCATAATATTACTATAATGGTTGTTTCTAACATGTATCTTATTGATATATCTATATCAATAGGGTAATAAATAAATGCTTTGGGATATGCAAACCAAAACATAGATCCATTTAACTAAATCAAATTTTTTTGTGACATGTGTAATGTTCCCATATCAATAGAATAAATTATCACTCAAACATGAGACCTCACTCTAAATGTTGTGGATAGCATGAAAATGAACTCAAATTTAAACTAAAGTGGTTATATTTACTAAAAATAAATACACAATGCATTCCTCTAACAAATTCCATGAGTGTATTTCAATAATAAGGAATTGACATGCTTATTTACCAAAATCAACAAACAAACTCCACTCCTCAACCAGCTATTTCCTTGACTATGAAAT
Organism: Torreya grandis; assembly: GCA_037957365.1. Lineage (NCBI taxonomy): Eukaryota > Viridiplantae > Streptophyta > Pinopsida > Cupressales > Taxaceae > Torreya > Torreya grandis. Next base: position 3,465,322 of record JARHVA010001039.1, on the reverse strand, counting down.
AGGGGTAAATAAGCTAAAAAAAACCAAATTACCACCTCAAAAAATTTATAACACTACACCACCTCAAAAGGGGGAAATTAATGCTCCACCATAATGAGAATAAACCAATATACCTTAACAATCACAAACATTGCCTAATCCACAATGTGTTTTTATTGGTTAAAAAGTGCTAGCTGGTTAACAATAACAAATGCCAAACTCCCAAAAAGTGCCTATCTAGTAATAGGTGTTCAACCAACAAGGTTCCTATATACAATAGGTACCAAATTATAGGTAATAGTTACCTTTCACTCAATGGGTATAGCATGTGTAATAAGGATCTAAGTTTCAACACCTTCAATAGTAGGGATCTAATAAATAATGTTTTCCCAATATATAATAGGTTTTGATGAGTAGGAATCAAGTTTCCTCCAAAAACCAAAAATAAAAACACATCCCATAGACCCAAATGTCATTACTGTAGCTATTATTTTCTAGCCAAGGTTATATATCCAATCAGAGATAGAATGTGTTTCAATCATAATGTATTTTGTATCAATAGTATAATCCCAATATACATATACTTGGTCATCTGACCAACTCAACCAACATTCCACAATATGCCTACCTCGATCAAGGAAATCCACCTTTGACCACACAACCCCAATAACCATAGGGCACTCTATTTGAATTTCTTGCCCAAAATTTAGAACAAATGAAGGATGTAATTCAATCTATATAAACTGAAAAGTAAATAAATAAATTCAAATTATATAAAATATTATCTTATCTATTTAACATGGATTATATACAAATACCATTTCTATCGAGTTATGAACCACCTAAATTTGGTAAATACAAGGTCTAAGGTGATCATAAAGAACATCTGAAAGAGGTCTTTGTTGCTTACTAGTTATTAGCATATAATGACAAATAATGTATTCTACTCTTTCCAAGGAGTCTAGCTAAACAAGCCTTAGAATGGATTTTGAAATTATTAAAAAAAATTGTACTTGACTTTAATGATATTTATAATAAGTTCATACAAAAAAAAATCATATAATCTCAAGCATAATATTACAATTGTGGACTTCAATTAAGCTAAATAGAAGACTAGTGAAGGATTTGATGCACAATTAAAATATTATAGATCAATATCAATATAGTTTACTCATAATCTATAAGATAAGTAGTTGGTCATGATATTTACCAGGAGCCTATAAAGCAAGATATCTTACCATCTCAAGCTGAAATGTGATCATACATGTGGAGAGGTTATAAAGAAATGAATATAGATTGATAAATCCATTTTTAACAAAGGGATAATCAAGTGATACAAGGGAATCTTAGGAAACCTCACATATGGTCTAAAATATGTCTTAAGTGTGTGCAAATTTGATTTTGAGTTCAAAGTTAGTTTTCCTACCAAAAAGGATTTTCAAATTTCATGATGTATTAGTTGGTCTAAGTGAGTATTGAAGATATGTAATTGATGAAATAGTATTGTGATAGACCTTTAAGGTCTCAAGAAAGGTCCTAAGATGGATATGAACACATAAGTCAGTTTAGGTGTGAAGTGGCAATCCACCACCATACATATTTCTAGGGCTTGTTGAAAGTTCTTGATCAAGAAATAGTTATGAATCTTATTTTAAGAGTTTTTTTATCATACATAGGAAATATATAGTGTGAGTAGTGAGTTTTTATAGGTGGTAACCTCTCATAACATTCATGGATGATAGAGAATGGAGACTAAAAATAAACATGGTTGAGAAAAGAAAGTTATGGTGCAAGAATTTTGTATATAATAAATATGAAAAATGAGCAGAGTATGGATTGTGTTTGAAAAATTAGAGACTATGTAAAACCCAAAATAGTTTGAGACTATGTATAACCCAAAATATAGGGTAGGACCCTATCTATAGGTATGTGATTTAGAATTTAAGGATAAATAAATATGAATTTATTTTTTTGATGAAAGGATAAGTTGTAATGTAACAATTACAAGGTCTAAAAACTTTTTGTGACTCAATAGAGTTAAATTGAAACCCTGAGTTGATAATATTGTAGGTTTCCTAGTTTAAAAAGAACCTAGTCCTCTGAGTTTTGTAAATATCAAAGTAATGGAAGGTAATAAAGCTATGTGATTCATTTAATGATATCCCAAATGTTAATATAGACCCAAAAAATATTTTTTGAAGTTCCCAACCTTGATAAGATTTATTTTATGAATTATTTAGACCTCTTTGGTCTGTGTAGAGACCTAAAAACCCTAGATTATAGTTTTGGTTATAGAAGGAGATTTCACCAGCCAATAAGGCCCAAAACTTTTTATTATGTTTGATTTATAAAAATATAATATATTTTTTTGGTTTAAGATGTGTACCTTCATTATTCCATATGTTTTAGGGTTGTAGGTTTGTAACAAGGTTAAATAGGCCTAATTAGCAACTAAGATAGTGGTGAAATAGGGTATGCAGGTAGAGTGTGATTAAATGGACAATAGAGGAGATATAAAAGGTAAATGGGTCCTATTAAATGGTCTTGGTATGTTTTTAAAATTTTTACATTTCCCAAATCAAGGAGGTTTACCCCTAAATAAGGCTAGTAGGGGTTAAGGCTAGAAAGGTGCTTGTGAGAAGAAAGTGAGCAGGTAGATTGAATTAATTGCTTGATCATAGATAAAAAAGAGTGTTATAAAAAATATCAAGGTATTTATGTGAATTAAATTATATTTTTTCTTTAATTTACCATTCAAAGGTCATTTTGGCATTGACAACTTGTGAGAATACTATAAAGGTTGAAGAGAGTACATGAACAAAGAATGATTCAATTGATTGAAGGTTATATGATGGTATTTTGTGATATTAAGGATCATTTAAACTAGGGTAAAATTATCCTATATAATTTATTTCAAAATCTAATTAGAGCATTAATATGCTACTAGACTTCATAAGGTTAACAAGAAAAATAAAGTGTTATATAGCTCTGCATCATTTTGGTATCAAAACCACTAGCTTCTCTAGGAATAGGTACACATAGGTATGAATTTAGAATTTGATACATGTTGTATATGGATTAATAATTTTTAGGTAAGTAGGCAAGAAGGTAGTTATAAGGAGTCTTGTTGAAAGATAGAATTGAGATAGAAAATGAGAGAAGGTATGAATTATTTATGGTTGATTTGATTGAAATGCTAATGGTATGTGATATGTGAGGAGGAAAAATAATGAATAGTGTGGTGGAAAACCTTAAATATATAAGAGCTATTAACAAACTCAAAATAAGAGAAGCTCTAAATAGAGATTGGGAAAGAGTAGATAGTCCAAGTGTGAAGGACAAGAGGTTGAGAGACACAAATTAGGTCATGATGTGACAAGTAAGAGAGGGCTTGTTAGAAAGAATAATATGTCTAAATGAGGGAAAATAATTGATCATAATCTTAGTTGAGATGAGGAGAGAAAAATAAAATAATAAAAATGGAAATGTTGAGAAGAGCCACCACAAAGAGAAGATAGTGCATGATGAAACCAAGAAGAATATTGAGATGTAGAAAGAGATGGTAGAGATGAGGAAATAAATGGATGAGATGCTAACCAAGATAGAGTAGATAAAAGAGATCATGAACCCATATCTTGGATGGGTCATGATAAATAAGCCACTCAAGTGGACAATCAAGCAATTAGTTAATAAGAGAAGAATACAAAAGATGAAGGACAATGAGGAAACCAAGACTCATGTTTTGAAATCTAATGTTGTAGTAGTATGTGTGAATGTATGTTTGATAGATGAAGAGAAGAATGAGATAGTTGAGCCCATTCATAGACTCAAGGTATGAAAGGAGGAAACATATGACCAAGTTGTGATCAAAAGAAGTCAATATGAAGAAGATACTCAAGGTAGAGTCATGTTGATAGAAAAAGAATAAGTAGGTCAGCCATCTTAGAAGCAAGATAGCATGAAGAAAGAAGAGATCCTCACTCAAGAGGATTCAAGCGAAGCCAAAGGAGCAATGGAACAACAACATAAGGAAAGGTATGAGGTATATTCAATTTTTTATGAGTCTTTAAATAAATAACATGGTTTTGATCCTCATCAAATATATAGAAAAATGGTTAAGGAGGTTACAAAAGAGAACATAGAGGAATGCAACAATGGTGTCCAAGATAAGGGTATTAATGAAGGTAAGAATAATTCAAGAACATGATGATAATATATGTGAATAAGTTATAATTGTTGAAGTTGAATTATAGGTGGAAGATGAGGGAGAAGTCATGCAAGGAGAGGAACAAGTTGCATTTATGGATAATGTAAAGAATAGGAGTGAAAAGCATACATAGCACATGCAGGTGATTAGAAGCAATAACAACAAGAAATAAAAGAGGAGATTTTGATAATTACTCAAGGGAATGAGAAAGAACATGTTTTATTTAATGAGTTGTTGTATTTTCAAGGTATAGTATGGAGTAATATAGTAAGAGGTAAGACAAGATACAAGTGTGGTAGTCAAGAGCATGCACACTTATATGAGAGTTTGAAAGAAGAACATGGGTATAAAAAAAAATTATCCCCTTGGGAGTATGATGTAATGTAATCTTATGAAATCTCATAGATGGTCTAGAATGTGTCTAAAGTGTGTGTAAATTTTAATTTGAGTTCAAATTTAGTTTTCCCACCAAAAGGGCTTTTTAAAATTTCATGATGTACTAGTTGGTCTAAGTGAGTATTAAAGATATTTAATTGATTAAATAGTGTTTTAATAGACATTTAGTGTCTAAATAAATGTCATAATATGGATATGAACACATTAGTTAGTTTAGGTGTGAGGTGGTAGTCCACCACACTATATAGGTCTAGGGGTTGTTGAAAATTCTTGATCAAGAAACAACTATGAATCTTGTTTTAAGAATTTTTAATAATAGGCAGGAAATATATAGTGTGAGTAGTCAATTTTTAGAGGTGGTAACCTCTCATCCAATTTGAGGATGATAGATAATGTAGACTAAGAATAAACTTGGTTGACAAAATAATGTTGTGTGGTGCGAGAATTATGTATGTAATGAATCTGTAGGATGGGTAGAGTATGGATTGTGTTTTAAAACATAGAATGGTGAGTATTACTTGATTTATTGAATTTTTAGTGAATGAATTAATATATTATATTTACACTTGCTTAGATAAGTATACTTATCATATTGACATTCATTGTGACAAGACAGACTTATCATATTGAAACTCATTATGAAAAGACAAATTTCCAAGTTCTATGTATATTTGATAGTAAAGAGACTTTGTGTGAGTCATTATCTATCAATAAAGGAAAATAATATGATGATAAAATTTGAATAAGGGCTTGAGGTGAGTAAAATTATTATTATTATAATTGGCTCTTTTATGAAACTATGAGACTATGTATAACCCATAATATATGAAAGAACGCTATCTACAGGTATGTGATTTAGAATTTAAGGATAACTAAATATTTATTTATTTTTGTGATGAAATTATAAGTGGTAATGTAAAAATTGGAAGGCATAACAACTTGTTGTGACTCAACAGAGTTTAATTGAAACTCTGAGTTGATAATATTACAAGTTTCCTAGTCTAGAAAGAACCAAGTCCTCTGAGTTTTGTAAATATCAAAGTAATGAAAGGTAATCAAGTTATAAAAGTCACTATAGGAGATCCATAATGTTAATAAAGACTTAAAAAAACTTTTTTGAAGTTCCCAACCTTGACAAAATTTATTTTATGAAGTATTTAGACCTTTAAAGTCTATGTAGAGACCTAGAAACCTTAGATTGGGGTTTTGGCTATAGACGGAGATTCCAATAGCCAAAAAGTCCAAAAAAATTTCATTAGGGTTGATTTATAAACATATAATATATTTTTGTCATTTAAAATGTGTACCTTCATTATTTTATACATTTTGGGACTATAGGTTTGTAACAAGGGTAAATAGGCCTAATTGAGAATTGAGATAGTGGTGAAACAAGGTATGTAGGTGGAGTATGATTAAATGGAGAATATAAGAGTTAAAAATATAAATAAATCCTATTAAATGGTATTATTATGTTTTTAAAGTTTGTATATTTCCCAAACTAATGAATTTTACCCTTAAATAGGGTTAGTAGGGGTTAAGGCTAGAAAGGTGCTTGTGAGAGAAAGTTAGAAAGTAGATTCAATTAGTTTCTTGGGAAAAGATATAAATTAGTGTTATAAGGAAGAGGAAGGTCTTTATGTGACTTAAATTACAATTATTATTTAATTTTCCATTCAAAGATCATTTTGGCATTGACAACTTGTGAGAGTACTATAAAGGTTAAAGAGAGTACATGAACAAAGAATGATTCAATTGATTAAAGGTTATATGATGGTATGTTGTGAGAGTAAGGATAATTGAAACTAGGGTAAAATTATCCTATATATTTCATATCATATGTTAATTAGATAATTACTAGGTTGTTAGACTTCACAAGGTGAACAAGAAAAAAGGTGTTATAGAGCTCTGGATCATCAAGTTATCTTCTTCTAATTAGAGCCAAAATCAACATAAAGTCCATAATAATGAGAATGAGAACCATAATCATAACCTAATTCCAATATAGACTTAAAATCCACCTCAAGTCAATAACAATGAGAGATCAAAACACTACAACCATAATAAGAATGTTTTTAGCAATGAGGTCACTATATCATGCCATGTCAGATGATTCAAACACTAGCTTTGCATTTACCTATACCCATTCAAAAAAGACCACCTCTATACATTAATTCAATACCTCCATAAAACTAACAACCATAAAATCAAAACCAATTGCAATCTCATCTTCTAAGGAGAAGACTACCCATTGATAGACAATTAAGTGACCTTGGTGATCCTATTAAATTTATGTTCCAAAGATTGGTTCAAGCAAATACAATTAGTTGGCCAATACCAAATTTGTTCTTTGAAGGGATTATTTTTCTTGATTGGTCAAAATAACATGAATTTTATGAGTATCATCATGTTAGAGGACATTCTATATGTTGGTGTATCTAACTTAGGCATTTCATTGATAATATGCTCAAAAATGGAGAGATATAAAGAGATACCCATGTTACTACAACCAATCATAAATTTGGCATCTACCAAAATCCATTCCCTTGACTTAATAATACAAATAACTAGTATAAGTACCAATAGCAATAAAAATAATGGTAGATAACTCCATCACAAAGTCAATAAAAATAATGCCATCCATAACAACAATAATAATATGGTCAAAACCAAGGGTGAACTGAACAAACCAACCGAAGAGGCCATTATGCCATTACCTACACCTATAAAAATGTTTTAGGATACATCTTAGGTAGTCATGTTACCACTATTACCATTAACCCTTGACCAAATACCAATAGAGCTAGACCTTCACCTAATAGTGCTTATCAATTGAGTAATGTCTACCAACATCCTTATGATGGTAATTCTCCTTCAAACCATGTTAGCATCGAGGCTCAACACACCCTATAATTATCATTCCATGTACCATTACCTACCCAACCAACTACCAAAGCTAAGTACCAGATTGAGATTATGTAATCATGACTCAATGAGCTAATATCAATATCTACAAACCATAACCAATATTAAGAATGAGCCCATTCAACCTTCCATGCCTATGAGAAGTAGACCAATTGACAAAACCAAGAGTAAGACCTATGATATTATGGATCAACTGAATAATACACCTAAGCATATATCCATCATTGATCTGTTGCATATATGCATCATCCATAAATACATCTTGAATGAATACCTAAGGTAATCCCTCATGCTAGATGACATCACTCTAGAAAAATTTCAATCCATAGTATGACACTTAGACCCTAGGCAATGTCTTGAATTTGACCAAAGTGACATGTCATCCTTGGAACCTCTTCATAATAACCTATTATACATTGAGGTAGGTAAAAAAAATATAGTTAAATGCATCCTTTTCGACAATGGTTTAGGCCTCAACATTATATCTCTAAAATTAATCAAACATTGGATATATAACAACCAATTTGCATCTATATACATCATTATCAAGGCATATGATAATAAATAATGGTAATCTCAAAGTACTATTATCTTACCTATGGTCATTATGCCTTTGACCCATGACACTCTATGCCATGTTTTGGACCTAAAATTATCTTATAATCTATTATTGGTCTGACCTTAGATAAATGAAATTAGGGTCTTACTTTCCATGTTACATTAGTGTATAAAATTTCCCCATTTAGGAATGGAAGTGACCATACTAGTTGATCTTCATCTATATTATTATTGTAAATGTTGTGAGGCCAAGTATAAGATCTAAAAATATCAACTTGGCATAAATCCTATGTGAAAATATGATAGAGAAAGAGCCAAAAAGGGAGAATCCATTGAAACAAGACTATAATATAACTACATTAACCTAGATATCTTAGCTTCTACCTCATCCATACCTCTATCAGACATTGCCAATCACCTCTATATAACTAAAAAATGTCTCAAAGAATATAGTACCCATAATACATTCCATATTGCCACAAAATCCTAAAACCTATGGAAGACCCAAGGATAAAACCACTCACATGGAGTGGTAAACCAAAGTCAAATTTCAATTGAATAATCCCATTATTTTAAAACCATCCTCTATATTATAATATGAACCCTTAGCCAAAGTTAATTCATGGCATTAAAATGGTGAATTAGTTGATTAATACCAAAGTAAAAATTATCCTATCCCTAACTGGGTTATGAATCATCTAGATTATAAACGTAGAGGTTTGGGGATTCATCATCAAGGCATGATAAAACTATTCTCAATGACCAAGTATAAATAAACCAATGGTATTGGATTTAAACTACTTGGGGTTGACCCTACATACCTTATTCATATTGGAACATCATCGACAAACAAATACAATGTTGACAACATTGTATGGTTTGATTATAGCATCTATGATGACCTTTCCACCATAAATATGTTTAACCCCCATTATTTTTTTACTATTAACTCTATTTATAAACCTTCACCATTGACCTTTTGTCACTCACAATTGATAGACTAGGACCAACAAGAGTCAACAATGCCATTAAATGAGTTTGAAAATGATAAAGCCATATTCAACTTTCTGGGATTGAGGAATAACATTTCTGTTGGAGATAATAAGAAATGATTTTCTATTAGATTGGATCTTTCCACCTATTTCAAAGAGAGGGTGAACTTCCTTGGCCAGAAACCAAAAGACAATCAAATATTATGATTTAAAAGTGAAAATCTCTTTGAGGCTCTTTCTAACTAGGGTAAAATTAAAGAGAAAGGCAAGTCTCTTGGTGAAAACTAGTTTTTGGTGCCATTAGACATGATTGAACACCCCTCTTCCTATGAATCACATGCATCCTATAGTCCAAATCCTATTTATAGATCTAAAATTAGTATAGAGGAGTGGTAATATTTTATGCATATTGTTTAAAATTATCCCAAGGTATTTATTTCATGGACTTTACTAGCATTATTAGATTCTCATTCATCCTACTTGTGAGAATTAAATGATTCAATCTATCTAGAATAATTTTATATTACCAACCAATTTACCTTATTGTTGAATATTTTAGATGATGGTTCTATAATTATTATGAAAGAATCTTAAGAGGTTAATATTGGGATTCCATATGACCCAAAGTGGATCAAACTATGTATATCCCTCATTAAGGAAGAACATGAAGTTTTTATATCCCTTCTAAGTGAGTTTGTTGACCTATTTGCATAGGATTATTTAGACATACCAGGTTTGAACCCCACCTTGGTTGTACTCATTTTAAATCCTTATGTCAAACTTGTTAACTAGAAGATGTGTAAGATGCATCCTTATATTGATTTCTAGTCAAGAAAGAGTTGGAGAAACTCTTAGTCATGAGATGCATCAAGATGATCAACTATTCAGAATAGATTTCAAACATTATGCTAGTGATCAAAAAACCAAAACATATCAAAATATATATTGATTTCAAAGATATCAACAAATCTTGCCTAAAATATGACTTTACTTTGCCCAACATTAACATGATAGTACACTTAATGGCTGGATATGAAATGCTTTCTCATATAGATGGCTTTTCAGGTTATAATCAGATCAAAATTGCACTAAAAGACCTACATAAGATAAAATTCACCACTCCATAGGGAACATTTTGTCATTTAGTGATGGTTTTTGGACATAATAACATAATAACCACATAATAATGAGATATTATAGTGATTTTCCATGAAATTATGCATGTCATGATTGAGGACTATGTCAATGATATCCTAGGTAAATTGAAGACCTATGCTGATCATCTAGCTATACTACAAATAATTTTTTATAGGCTATGTGAGTATAATATTAGTATTAATCTAAACAAGTGTGTATATGTTGTATCTTTTAGAAAATTTTTAGGCTTAATTGTCTCTCACAAGGGCATTAAATTTTATCCATCCAAAGTTTGATCCATTACAAAAATGATGATTCCATCTACCTTAAAGCAACTTCATAGTTTGTAGGGAAAGATCAAATCAATAAATATGGAAATAATAGTTAACCAATAAATTCCATCTATTTACACACTTACTAAATAAGGGTATTATATTATCTTGGAATGAAGAGAACCATAAATCATTTAATCATCTTAAGGAATATCTGGTCAATCCTCCTATTTTATTTCCACCCACCTTGAACAAGCCATTACTAATTTACCTATCAGTGATTGAAAATACCTTAGGGCCACTTTTGTCACAACAAGATGAATAGGGAAAATATCATGTCATGTATTATCTTAGGTGAACATTGGTCGTGTATGATAAAAATTATACACTAATTGAAAAAGCCTATTTATCAATGGTGTTTGCAACCCAAAAATTGTGTCACTACATGTTGAATAACAAAAGCATTAATATTTCAAAATTAAGTCCACTCAAGTATCTACTTTCAAAAATAACTCTATAGGGTTGCATGGTAAAAGGATCATGCTTTTGATTGAGTTTGAAATTGAATATGCCAATCAAAAGGACATTAAGGGTAAAGTAATCATAGATCATATTGTAGAATCTTCTCTTCATGATACTCAACCTCTTAAATTGAGATTTCTAGATGAGGCCATTATGACTATTATATAAATATAAAAACATCATGAGGTAAAATAGTGGAAGATGTACTTTGATGGTTTATTCACTGCTTATGGATTAGGTGCTAGAATATTATTTTTTATGCCATAAGGGGATATCATTCATAATTACTTTCATATTATATTTCCATATACCAATAACATTACCAAGTATGAATCACTCACTTTAGGGATTCATCAAGCAATATAGTAGAATTCAACATTTACTAGTGTACGATGATTCTTAACTAATCATCAATTATGTCATGAGTTAGTACCAGACCAAGGACTATAAGTTAAACCTATAAGGATATCGTAGATACTCTCAATCAAAAAATTTACAACATCCAATTTGAACAAATACCTAAAGCCAATAATAAAATAGATGATGTTATGGCCACTATTAGCTCCATGATTTAGATCACAGACAAACCAAGGGGTTATCAAATTTTTTTATAACTATCTTAGTGCCGACACATGAAAATAAAAATGTCAAGATGGTTTGCAACATTGTTAGTTCCATGTCTCCTTGGTATTCTGACATATATGTTTATCTCTAAGACCAAATTATTCCACCTAACCTATAACATAATAAACACAAATCCTTCATCCACAAAGCCTCTCCTTATACATTACTCAAAATAGCCTTGTATTGTAAAAGCTATGATGTAACTCTACTTCATTATTTACTTTCAACATAATCCATACTAGCATTGAAGGAAGTTCACAAGAGAGTGTGTGGAGCCCACATTATTGGGGCAATTTTAGTCAAAAATTTAATATATACTACTTATTATTGGCTAACTATGGAAGTATCATGGTTGCATATGTGAAAAGGTGTGTAAAGACTTAAAAGCATGATACTTTGATTCATACTCTAGCCAAGACACTCAAACCATTGATAACACCATGTTTGTTCACAATGTGGGGACTTGACCTCATAGGGAAAATAAATCCTACATTTTCCAATGGCCATAAAGACATCCTAAATGCTACTGAGTATTTCACTATGTAGGTAGAAGCTATTACCCTCACATAATTGGTAAGTATATATATAAATTCATATTAAAACACCTAATTTTACATTATTGTATCCCCTCCAACATTATATCTAAAAATGGAAGATTATTAAAAAACAAAGATGTGAAATCACTTTGTACCCAATACCATATCAAAAAAAATTTATCTATTGCTTATTAGCCATAAGGTAGTAACCAAGTTAAGGATTCTAATAGAATAATTGTCAATATTATATAGAATATTGTCAATGATGTTCATTGTAATTGGCACTTGAATTTATTTAACACCATCTAGGCATACTATACCACATTCCATACTCTAATAGGAGTTACCCCTTATTTACATTTTTATGGCACTAAGGTCATTCTTCCTATCAAGGTCAAGTTACCTTCTCTTTAAATTTCATTGCAACACATAATTTATGATGAGGATTATAGAATATCTCACTTATAGGAGCTATACTTACTTAATGAAAAGTGCATGGTTACCTTGAATAGTCTTTAGGCTTATCAAAATAGATTAATAGGCCAATAAAATAAACATGTTATGCATCATGAATTCAATCTTAGTGACCTTATATTAAAATAATATCAACATAATGTCAATGCCAATACAAATAAAAATGGAAAGTTTCAACCAAACTAGTTAGGGCCTTATAAACATTGAAGTATAAAATGATTATTTGCATTTTTCTGAATTAGCATGAGTGAACTTATAGAATTTGAATTAGCTGGTTCGCAAGTATGTGGGAAACTAGTCAGGGAGAATCTAGCAAGAGGTATAGACCTTGGAAGAACTATATGGGGTGTTGAAAAGAATGTTGGGTCAGAATCATTGGCCAATGTGGATAATGGAAAGTCTTTGTGTGTATCTGATCCTTTTTGTGGGGTATATGTCCCCCCATTGGATCATGTGGTGGGGCAGGATCTCAAAAAGGAGAAAGTTAATGTTGTTTCTAACAAGGAAAAGTCCTCAGAAGGGATGAAGGTAGGGTTCTCAGAATGAAGGACTTGGTCATCTCTATTTGGCAAGAAACCTATTGGAAAATCTCTTTTCCCATTGGTGACTACTAAGTCTTGCTGGGAGAAAGGTGAGTTTCAAGTTTTTATTCTAGATCCTTTAGTCAATTTTTTTGTGTCTTCCATGGAATTTACCCTAGTGGGAAAATTTTTAGGTGTAAGACAAGAACTAGAATCTCTTAGAAAAATGGTTAAAAGTAATTGGGTTATTCATGGAGAGGTAGATATTACACCAATGTTGAATGGTTTCTTCTCATTTATCTTCAACTGTAAGGAAGACATGAATATGGTTCTTAGTGGAGGACCGTGGTCTTTTGGTAAATGTTGTCTCACTATTAAAAAATTGGAACCTAACATGGATCTCTTAGATTCTTTTTTCTTAACCACTCCCATTTGGGCTAGACTTCTTGGTCTCCCTTTGGAATTTTGGCATGAGGACATTTTTAAAGGTATTGTTAGTTCTTTTAGTAAACTTGTGGCATTGGATAATGCTACAACTTCTAGAACCAAACTTCAAAGTGATAGACTTTATGTTAAAGTGGTAGACCTGAATCATCTCCCAGAAAAGGTGGAACTAATATCCAAGCTCGGTAAAAAAACTCAAGACTTTTTTTTAAATATTTGCCCAACTCTTGCTATGCTTGTAAGAAATAGGGGCATTTGGTTAAAAATTGTCCCTCAAAAAGTAAAAATCATCTTAGTAGTGTTTTGGATGGGAAAAAACACCAAGGTCCAACAAAAGAAAGTATGGAAACCTAAAGAAGATCATCACCAATTGTTGGGGATCAACCAACAATATGATTACACTTATGAAAGCAATAAACCATGGAATTAAATTAGATAGATAAGTAACTAGAATGATAAATAGCAAAGAACAAGAGATACAAGAAACCACCCTAACTTGTATTAAACTCTTTATAGAAGGAATACAATTGAAGAAACTTCTTTCTTCCACACCTCTCTCAGATGTACAGATCTCTCTCTAGATCTCTTTCCCTCAAGAGCTCTCTCTCTCAAGTACAATCAACTCCAACAAACTGGAATGATTCACCTATACAATTATGTACTATTCTTCAAAATTCACACAATGAACTACTACAATAAGCTAAGAAGATCTAATTCTACATATAGAATTAGGAAACTTGAGCATGCATTTACAACCAATAGTTAAGCCTCTTGAACAAGGGCTCTAAAAATAGTCTTACTAATAATAGAGATGCGGACTTAAGACTACAACTTAATCTCATCATGAAAACACTTGGTTCTGTCCTCAAAAATAGCTTTCTGGACACACAGGTAATCGATGCCGGTTCCTGCCTGCTTGCTTGTGACCGACGTCAGCCGATATCTGCCAACACCGGCATCTCTTCAACTACTCCTGACCGACGTCAGTCGCTCCTGACTGATGCCGGTGATAGTGTAAACCTAAAACTATTAAAATGCGCTCCTTGGTGAAGATTTTAGGCTCCACACCCTAACAATCTCCCACTTGGAGATAAATAGCTATACCAGTACCTGTACAACATCTTCTAGCTCCTCCATCTTCAACTCAATCATGAAGACCAACAGAAGTTGAATGAAGATTCAACTTCTCCTTTGTAACTAGCTTGGTTAACATATCTATAGGATTCTTATCTGTATGGATTTTCTCCAGCTTCAACTCACCATCCTCCAATACCTGTTTTATGAAGTGGTACCTAAGCTGTATATGCTTTGTTCTTGAATGAAAGGCCAAATTCTTAGCCAAATGAATGACACTCTGACTATCACTGTATAGTCTGCAAATCTCTTGCTCCTTTTTAAGCTCTTCCATGAACCGTGTCATCCATATCATCTCTTTACTAGCCTCTGTGGTTGAAATATACTCTACTTCTGTAGTTGACAAGGCAACAACCTTCTGCAACTTTGATATCCAGCTAACCGCCGTTCCACTTACAGTGAAAACATATCCTATGGTGCTCCTCCTACCATCCAAATCACCTACCATATCTGAATCTACATAGCCATGTAGAGAAGTATATGAACCTCCATAGCACAAATGCCTACTGCTGGTTCCTCTCAGATATCTAAGGATCCACTGAACTGCTTTCTAGTGTTCCTTTCCTGGATTGGCCATATACTTACTTACAACTCCCATTGCTTGGGCAATATCTAGTCTAGTACACACCATTGCATACATTAAACTCCCTACTGTGGAAGAATATGGAACTCTACTCATGTACTCTACCTCATCATGTGAATTAGGACATTGTTCTTTACTCAACTTAAAATGTCCAGCCAAAGGTGTGCGTACCAGTTTTGCATCCTGCATATTGAATCGTTTCAACACCTTGTTCACATATTCCTCTTGAGACAAAATCAACCTGTGATTTTTCCTATCTCTCTTAATGCTCATGCCAAGGATTTTCTTTTTTGCTCCCATATCCTTCATGGCAAACGTTTGAGCTAATTTCACCTTAAGCTCAGAGATATCCTGCATGTGTGATCCTGCAACCAACATATCATCTACATACAACAATAAGATAATATATCTACCATTATCTAGTCTCTTAAAATACACACAATGGTTAGATTGACACCTACTATAGCCATGCTCAGTCATAAACCTATCAAATCTCAAATACCACTGTCTAGGAACTTGCTTGAGGCCATACAAGCTCTTATTCAATCTGTACACTAGCTTCTCCTTACCTTTGACCTCAAATCCTTTTGGCTGATCCATATATATTTCCTCATCTAAATCTCCATGAAGAAACGCTGTCTTAATGTTAAGCCACTCAAAATGCAAATCCTCAATAGCAACTAAAGACAGTACAACTTGTATAGAAATCATTTTAACAATAGGAGAAAAAATATCACCAAAATCAATACCTAGATTTTGTGCAAATCCTTTCACTACCAACCTGGCCTTATATCTCATCTGTCCATTCTCACCTTCCTTCAACCTGTAGGTCCATCTATTCTTCAGTGACCTCTTACCAGCAGGCAACTCAACCAAATCCCATGTTTGGTTCTCTCTCAAGGACTCCATCTCCTCAACCATGCCATGCTCCCACTGACTCTTGGACTCCACCTGTAATGCTTCTTCAAAACTCTCTGGTTCTCCACCATCAATTAGCAATAAATAGAATAATGAAGGGGAATATCAAATTAGAGGCTTACTTACCCTTTCTGACCTCCTGATGGGTGTCTGAGACTCATTCACAACACGTTATCCACCCAAATTCTCTAACAGTGACCGACCTTGGTCACTTCTAAGCCTGTTACTGGCCGATGCTGGTTCTTCCTGACCAACGTCAGTGCCTATCCTACCAACGTCGGTCTCTGTATGACTGACATTAGTTTCTATTCTACTGACATCAGTTCCTGCTCTACCAACGTTGGTCTCTGTGTTTTCCTGCACGTGATTATTTCCTTTTCCCACGAGTTCATTTTGGACCATCACCTCATCCAATTCTCCATTGATCTGCCCAAATTGATTCAGCTTCTTCATCTGATCACTATACATCACTTTTTCATTGAAAACAACATCATGGCTCCTAATTATCTTGTTAGTTCCTAAATTCTAAAATATGAAACCAAAATCATCTGAGCCATAGCCAATAAACGTGCACCTCATAGAGTTAGCATCCAGCTTCTTTCTATTTTCCTTATCAACATGCACAAAGGCTTCACAACCAAAAACTTTGAGATATGAGAGATCTAACTTTTTACCTGTCCATGCCTCTTCTAGAATTCCACCATCCAGAGCTGTAGAGGGTCCTCTGTTAATCAGGTACACTGTAGTGTCAACAGCTTTTGCCCAAAACTCTAAGGGCAAACTAGCATGCAATCTCATACACCTTGCATGCTCCATTATTATTTTGTTCATCCTTTCATCAATTCCATTCTACTAAGGTGTCCTTGGAACCATCCTTTACTTGTGGATTCCATGCATATAACAATAATCTCTAAACTTATAGCTGCAGAACTCACCACCATTGTCAGATCTCAGGCACTTTAATCTTCTACCTGTTTCATTCTCAACCATAGCTTTCCAAATCTTAAAAGTCTCAAATACATCAGATTTCTTCTTAATACAATAGATCCATACCTTTCTTGTAGCATCACCTATGAACGAAACATAGTACTGTGATCCTCCAATAGAAGCAACTTGAGGTAGTCCCCACACGTCTGTGTGAACAAGCTACAACTTATGCCTCTTCTTTGTTGACCCAATCTTAAGAAAACTCACCCTCTTCTATTTTCCAAACACACAATGCTCACAAAATTCTAGATCTATGTTTTTCAAATCTGAAAGCTTACCTCTAGACTTAAGAATTGACATCCCCTTCTCACTCATGTGGCCAAGCCTTGAGTGCCACAATTTAGCATCCACATCTGAAGTAGATAATACAGAAGAAGAAATATTAGTAACACAATTACATAAATAGAGAGTGCCTACTCTCTTACCTCTGGCCATTACAAGTGCACCCTTGCTCACCTTCCAAGATTCTACTGTGAGAGTTACTGTACAACCCTCATCCCCTAACTTTCCTATAGAAATCAAATTTCTCTTCAAGCTAGGAACATTAACATCTCTCAACACCCATGTGTTGCCATTCTGCATTTTTAGCTGCACTTTACCTTTGCCAATAATTTTACAAGGCTCATCATCCCCTAAATACACTATTCCAAAATCTCCATGGATATAGTCACTAAAATATTCTTTATAGGGGTAGCATCAAAAGATGCACCAGAATCTAAAACCCAAGATTCTATAAAAGAGAATATTAAAGCATCTTGTGCAATACCTGCAACCTTTGCTTCTTCTTTTCCTTTGTGTTGATTGTCCTCCTTAGGCTTCGACCAACAATCTCTGCTTATGTGCCCCATCTTTCCATAATTCTAGCATTGTGGCTTCCTGCCATTTTTGGATTTGGATCTACCTCTCACCTTAGACTTAGATCTTGATCTCCTCTTACTCTTCTCTTTTTGCCTTCCCCTGCTCTCAAAATTTAAAGCGTTCCCTGATGTTTCCTCTGTGCTTTTCTTGTGAATTTCCTCATTCAAGATAACACTAACAACATCCTCTACTTTTAAAATATTTGAAGCAGATGCAGTATTAGAAACTGCCATTACCAAGCTATGCCATCTTTTAGGCAAAGAACATAATATTAAAAGAGCTTTTATTTCATCATCAAACACAATTTTGATTGAACTTAATTGATTTACAATTCCATGGAAATCATTCAAATGATTAGATATAGATCCACCTTCATGCATATGCAAATTAAATAACTGCTTCATAAGATATACCTTATTTGAAGCGGAGGGTTTTTTATACAAATTTGCTAAAGTAGTCATCAACTCTACCATTGTATTTGCCTGTGATAAATTAGATATCACAGTGGATGCTAGACTTAGTCTTATAGACCCCAGAGCCTTTCTATCAAGAACTTCCCATTCTTCATCATCCATGTCTATGGGCTTCTTTGCAATCCCACCTAACGGTAAGTATAGATCTTTCTGATATAGATAATCCTCTATCTGCATTCTCCAATGTTGATAGTTCTTTCCATTAAACTTCTCCATTCTCAATTTACTTTCTTATGCCATTGTTTCTCCCACTCAAATAGAAATCCCTACAGAAACCCCTGTGAGCAACCTGTAATCAATACACACTACACAAATCTGAACCACCTGTTAGTGAACTTGAGCTCTGATACCACTTATGGATATCAAGCTCTAACCCTACAACCAAGGCTCTGATACCACTTGTTGGGGATCAACCAACAATATGATTACACTTATGAAAGCAATAAATTGCGGAATTAAATCAGATAGATAAGTAACTATAATGATAAATAGCAAAGAACAAGAGATACAAGAAACCACCCTAAAAACTTGTATTAAACTCTTTACAGAAGGAATACAATTGAAGAAACTTCTTTCTTCCACACCTCTCTCAAATGTACAGATCTCTCTCTAGATCTCTTTCCCTCAAGAGCTCTCTCTCTCAAGTACAATCAACTCCAACAACGTGGAATGATTCACCTATACAATTCTGTATTGTTCTTCAACATTCACATAATGAACTACTACAATAAGCTAAGAAGATCTAATTCTACATATAGAATTAGGAAAATTGAGCATGCATTTACAACCAATAGTTAAGCCTCTTGAATAAGGTCTCTAAAAATAGTCTTACTAATAATAGAGACGCGGACTTAAGACTACAACTTAATCTCATCATGCAAACACTCGGTTTTGTCCTCGGAAATAACTTTCTAGACACATAGGTAACCGACGCCGGTTCTTGCCTGCTTGCTTGTGACCGACGTCAGCCGATATCTGCCGATGTCAGCATCTCTTCAACTACTCCTGACTGACGTCGGTCGCTCCTGACCGACGCAGGTGACTGTGTAAACCTGCAACTGTTAAAATGCGCTCCTTGGTGAAGCTTTTAGGTGCCACACCCTAACACCAAGAACAAAATAATAATGTAGATTCTAAAGATCCACATGCTAAGGTAGATAAAGAGCCTTATTTTGAAGATTCTAATACTCTACATGTTGAGGTGGATAAAGATCTTTCTTTTGAGAAAGTAAACTCTGAGAAAAAAGGACATGGTTTGCAATTAGAGACCATAATACCTAAACAAAGAATAGAGGATCTGACAGATCTATCAAAACAAATCGTTATCTATCAAAGGATAGAATATCGATGGAGAGATGTAGATGATAAAATTGTGCTAGAGGAAGGTGAATTCTTGGTTGAAGCTGAAAATAAATCAGAGGAGGGAGATCTTTTTTCTCAGTCCAGGGAGATCCAGGTGTTATCTCAAGCTGATAATGACTTTTTTTTGGATGAGTTTCCTCCCCTAGAAGTTGTGAAAGATAATGGAGAAAACTCAAAGCACAAAACTAAACCAAAGAAAAAGGGATGAAAAAAAGATCAATACTAAGGGTGTAGAAACTAGAAGCAACAAAATAGATCAGCAAACTAAGGTGAAACCTCTTGCTTCTACTCTGAATAAATTTGGAAAAAGAGCTGAACAACATTCTAAGGTGAAACCAGATGTTGGTTCCCCAGACAAACCTAGAAGAAGATCCACTAAGAAAACCAGAGAGTTAGAAAGTATGCAGAATATTGCTGATGGTAGGTAGGCAACTATTCTATATTTTACACCAAAAAAATAGATATGAAAATCATTACTTGGAATATTAGGGGGCTGAATAGTATTCATAAACTAGATATTGTTAGGAATTTTGTTAGAGAACAAAAGCCTGATTTCCTCTTGCTACAAGAAACTAAGATGAATAAAGAGAAAGTAGAACAGATTAAAGATTTAAAAATTATTCTATAAGTGCCAGTAGTTTAGAAGGTGCATCAGGGGGAACTATGATGTTATGGAAGAAAAATTATTATTCTAGAACTATTATGATTGCTAGTAAATATCTTATGATAGCCCAAATTACTAGTGTTGACCAGAAGGAGGGTTGGTATATTGTGAATATTTACGCTTCCAACATTAAGCACCTAAGGAAAAAGGTATGGGAGTCTATTTCCAATTTTAAAAGTAAGGACTATTCTGGATGATGGATTATAATGGGAGACTTCAATGTGCCTCTCTATGATCATGAGAAAATGGGAGGTACTGCTACCCAGCTGGAACGGAGATTGGATTTACTGGAGTTTATAAATAAAGAGGGTTTAATAGATATGGACCTCCATGGAATTTAGTTTACTTGGAGTAACAAGAGAGTTGGTAATGAATGTATTCAAGCTACGCTTGATCATGCTCTTATTTCTCCTGATTGGACTAAAGAATTCATTTGCAAGTTGGAAGCCTACCAGAAAATAGGATTGGATCATTTTCCCCTCATTTTCATTGCTGCAAAGATTAGTCTTAAGAAGAATTTTCCTTTTATATTTGAGAAGATGTGGATGCAACACCCACAGTTTGAAAGTAAATTGGAAGAATGGTGGAGTATTGATATTGAAGGCACAACCCTCTTTAGAGTTGCTTCTAAGCTCAAAAATGTTAAAAGGGAAGTTAAAATATGGAATAAGAATAGCTTTGGGAATATCTTTGATAAAAAAAATACTATAAAGGAGGATATTCTAAAAACACAGGAAAAAATTCAGAAGGAAGGATATACTCCTAACCTCCTCATTGAAGAAAATGAAAAATTGGCTCAATATCATGACATCATCACTAAAGAAGAAATCTACTGGAGATAAAGATCAAGGTTGTTATGGTTGAGTGAAGGAGATAAAAACACAAAAAATTTCCATCTATCCACTCTTAAGCATAGAGCCAAAATTCACATATCACATCTAAAAAAAGGAGACTTGAAGATTATAGAGGATAAGGCCATCATGGATGAAATGGTGACTTTTTTATTTTCTCTAATGAAGACTGATCCTAACATCAATTTGGATAGTCAGGCTGAAATCCTTAAAGTGATTCCTCCTCTGGTTTCGAAGGAACAAAATAAAATGTTAAGCTCAATTCGTAAGGATGATGAAATTTTCAAAGTTGTTTGTTCTCTAGGAGGAGATAAAGCTCCTGGTCCTAATGGATTCCCCATGTTTTTCTTCCAAAAACTTTGGAATTTTTTTGGTAAAGATGTATGTGATGTTGTGAAGGAATTCTATGGAGCTAAACAGATGCTTAAGGAAGTCAACTCCACCTTTTTGTGCCTGATTCCTAAGAAAATTGGTGCTGATTCTCCTAATCAGTTTAGACTGATCAGCCTTTGTGATTCTTTTTATAAAATTATTTCCAAAGTTCTTAATTCCAGACTTATCCAAGTGATTCCTTTTATTATTTCTGATCAACAAAATGGCTTCATCCCAGGTAGACAAATCTTTAACTCTATTATCTCTGCTCATGAGAATATTCACTCCTTGTCTTGCTCTAACAATCAGGGGTTCATTATGAAAGTTGACATTGCTAAGGACTATGATAGAGTTGATTGGTCACTTCTCTCAAACATTATATTAGCTTTTGGCTTTGACCAAAAGGTTGTTGGTCTTATTCATCAATTGATTTCTACCTCCTCTATTGATGTTTTGGTTAATGGGAGCTCATCTCATTTCTTTTATCCCTCTAGGGGATTGAGACAAGGTGATCCTTTATCCCCCATCCTTTTTGTTATTATGGCTGATTGCTTGGGGAGATATATTGGGTACTTGGTCTATAGAGGTTTCTTTAAGGGATTACAACCTTCTTCCCATCCTCTAGTTTGTTCTCATGGACAATTTGTTGATGACACCATCTTTATGGGTAAGACTGAAGTCAAGGAAGATAGAAATTTGAAGCAAGCTATTAACTTATATTCTTCTACCTCTGGTCAATTGGTTAACTGGAATAAAAGTGTGGTGTTCTTTATCAACACCCCTATCTAGAGACAAAATAAAATTGCTAAAATCCTTGGATGTTCTATAAGATCTCTCCCCTCTTCTTACTTGGGTCTTCCTCTTGGCCTGAAGGTCCTTGATGCCTTCTGGGAAGATCTTATTAACAAATTCAGCAAGAAACTTGTGGGATGGAAAGGAAATCTTTTAAGCCAGGCAGGTAAGTTAACTCTTCTCAAAGCTTGTCTTCAAAGCATACCTAATTATGCTTTAAGTCTCTTTAGAATTCCTATTAAATTTGTTGAGTCTATTGAAAAAAATTTAAGAAATTTTCTATGGAGTGGTACTGAGGAAAAAAGGAGAATGCCTTTAATTGCTTGGGATCAAGTTTGTAAATCTCTCAGTGAAGGGGGATTGGGAATCAGGAAAATTAGAAGTATGAACAAAGCTCTTTTAGCCAAACTAGGTTGGAGAGTTTACCATGACAATAAAGAGTGGAGTACCATATGGAAACATAAGTACCTCTTGAATGCTAAATCCCTTCTTGATTTCTTCTCTTCTCCTGATGTTATTCATCCTTCTTCCATATGGGGGGCTATTCAAGGGACCAAGAAAACTCTAGGAAAAGGATGTTCCTGGAAAATTGGTAATGGGCTTAAGGTGAAATTTTGGGATGATGTCTGGTTAAAGGATCATCCCTTGATTGGAGATTTTCATGACAAGGATTTAGTTGACCGATGTAAGAAGAGATATTTTATATTAGTTAGTCATTATTGGTAGAATGATTCCTGGGTGAATTTAATAGATGTTGATCAAGGCTTCAGTAACATCCAATTATCTCTCAATGCTGTCTCTCTTTATCCTTATCTTGAGGATGAGATTATTTGGCATGCTGACCCTAGTGGTCAGTTTAAAGTCTCTACTATCTTCACTTCAAAGGAAAAGGGTAATCAACCTTTTTGGTCTCATGCCTAGATTAAGGGGCTCACCCCCAAAATTAATATCTTCTTTTGGACTCTGCTTCAAAATAAAAATTCTAACCCTTGACAATTTGTAAAAAAGAGGTATAAATGTGGTTAATAGGTGTATTTTATTCAAAAATGGACTTGAAGATAGAGACCATATGTTTCTGAATTGCTCTTACACCCAACAAGTTTGGACTGAGATTCTCAATTTTTGGGGCATAACATGGGTCCATCAAAACAATGTGGAACTCTCTTTTAAAAGCTGGTGCTGCCCCTCTAAGGATCCTAATGCTCATTTTATTTGGAAACTAACTGTCCCTCATCTCTGGTGGGGTATCTGGAAAGAAAGAAATAATATAATATTCAGGAGTAAAGAACTTCCAGGATGAGTGCTTGGTCAAAATATCATTAGAGAAATCAAGGATAACTTTAAATCCCAGAGAGATTCTGATCAAACCTTCCAATTTGATAACCCTTTACGATCTAAAGGGTCCAATTTGAAAACTGATAATCCAAGATCGATCATAAGATGGTATGTTCCTCCTAATGGATGGATCAAAGGGAACTTTGATGGAGCAGCTAAGGGAAATCTAGGAAGAGTAGGATGTGGAGGTGTCTTGAGAGATCATGTGGGAAATGTAATTGATGCTATCACTGTCCCAATTGGTAATTCAAATAGCCATATTACTGAAGCTACTATAGCCCTCTACACTATTAAATTAGCTGTTGATTTGGGGTATTCCAAATTATGGTTGGAAGTTGATTCTTTGAATATTATTAACATCCTAAACAATAAAAATTCAATCTCATGGTCTATTGAGGCTACAGTTATGGAAATCAAAGCCTTAATTAAAAAATTTGAAAAAGTGGCCATATCCCATACATATTGAGAGGCCAATGGGGTCCCTGACTAGATAGCCAATCATGTTGTTCAAATGGGGCATAAGGTGAGGTGGCTTGATGATTTAAATAAGCACATTAATCTTAAAGCGCTTATTAATTATGATGCCATTCATTCCAAAGTGGGAAATATTTCCTTGGATTAGCAATTTAATGATTTGGTGGAGTGGCCTTATACCTATCAGATTACCATCCTTGAGGAGGTACATTCATGGGAATGTAATGTGGTTGTTGCATGTGTCATCAAAAAGGCAAAATCCATTTCAAGTAACAAATAACTGGGTCCATTTCAAACTTTCTGCCTTCTGTGTTTGGGTGCTTTTCATTTTTCATTTGCTTTGCAATATGAGGGGTGAACCACGGAAGCAAGAGCCCAAAAAATGTGATGACTAGAAGGCTAGACAGGATGTATGGAAGATTCTATAGAAAGGGAAGGTGGTCAATTATCTAGAGCATTTGCATGGCTTTAAACCCCATGTCACTACTACCTTCTTTAAAAATTGGGTTGATGACAGAGTTACTCTCCATGGAGTCACTGTGAAGCTTACTGAGGACTTCATTGCTGAGGTCACGGGGCTTCCCATGGGTGGTATTAAGTTCTTAAAATAGACCAGTATCTCCAATGCGGCCTACAATTTTTTTTTGAAGATGGATGAAGAGGAGAAGCAACTGGAAAAGAATGGAGACTTCTTTGATGTGGAATAGATAAAAGGAATTTGGTGAGATGTGCTATGCTGTATCCATGAGTACTTTATCCTTGATGGTAGGAATAAAATATTTCACAAATTTCATTTTGTTTTTCTCAACCACTTTAGGCACAAGGATATAATTTGTGTCCCTTTCTATCTGCATTTTTCGTTGCTTAAAAGCTTATATTCCCATAGGAAGAAGGAGTCTCACCCCATTTTACATGAACGTCTAATACTTCTCATAGAGTGTTTTTGTAAAAATAAATCCATAGCTTCAACTCCTTCTAATAAACATAAGGGTTCTCAGTCCAAAAAGTGTAAGAAGGATGAGAATATTAAAGGGATAGAAAAGGTAAAACCAAAACCCTCTAGTTCTCAAAAAGAAATTGTAGAAGAGGATTTTGAGTCAGAGAGTACTAAAAGCTCTGAGAAGGATGTCCTGAAGGAAGAGGAAGGGATGGATGTTGGGGAGTTCAGCTCCAATTTGGATGGATATTTGGAAAGTAAAGGAAAATTTGAGAAAGGGAATGAAGAGGATACAACTAAGGGAAACTCAGAACAGAGCAACTCTAATAATGAGGGTAATCAGACTGTATCTGGGGGAGGTGTTAAAGATAAAGATATCTTAACTGATGATCCAATTTCTATGAGAGAGGAAGATCACATGGTTCTGGCTTCTACTCCTGCTAGGGAGTCTGGGGACAAGATAAGGAGGACCCTGTTAAGCATGAAGACCCTGTTGAGATTAGAGAGGAGGAACTGATGGATAGGGAGGAACAAATTGAAAAGGTTAATTCCCCTCCACATGAGATTGTAAAAGACATTTGTGACTCTCCATAGAGGGAAACCAAGCTTTCCTTCCTGCATTCTTCCAAGTTCAAGGCCGACTCTATTCTCCAAGTTGATTCTTGGATCTATAATGAAATAATGGGGCTAAAGAAAAAAGTGGAAATAATGCAACACAATTAGGATGTTGATCAGACCATAATCAACCACTTGGAGGTGGAAATGAGAGATATCCCAAAAAAACTTAAAGATTATGAGCATAATCTTAGAATGTTCATCAAGGAAATTAGAACAAAGATGGAGTAGGTAACATCAAGCATCTGTGCTACTACAGCTAGCCTTGGTAAAAGAGCAAATGAAGAAACAATATCCTTGGAGGGTCCAAGTAAGAGGACAAGGTAGAGTTTGAGGAAGAAATCCTTGCAAGCTACTGCTACTTTGGCTACTAACTCCATCTAGGATACTGCTATGATTGGGAAGGAGGCTGTTAAAATGATCATGGAATTGCAATAGAAGCCTAAGGTCTTCTTTGTTGGTTTTGTTCCTGTTCAGGTCCTTATTGCTGGTTGTTGTAACTAGTTCTTGTTTTTGGTCCTGTTTCTTGGTTCTTGGTCTAAAACTTTATTTGAGGTTCCAGGTCCTTGTAAAACCTAGGTATTTTTATTGGACTATGTTTGTGGTTTTAGGTCCCTGTAAAACCTGATTTTGATGCTGCTCTTCAGTAGGTTTCAGGATTGCTTTTCCTGGTGGTGGTTAATGTTTTATCTTTTTTGATTTTGTTAAAGGGTTTTGGGGTCCCTTCAAAACCTAATTTTACCATAATCTAACACTAGTTAGGGCCTTATGTAGTTATTTCTAACTATTGTTTTGGAGTGTATAGGCTTTCCATGCTAGAAGGAGATGAGCTTGATGAACTAATAAACATAATGAACCTCAATCATTTTTACACTTGAGGGACTCGAATTATTATCTACAAGGATCATTTAAGTTATGTAATATTATATCCATTCTTGGTACTATATGTTATATCATTCTACCATGCCATTAACCCCTTGCTAGATGATTCTTTTTACCTAACCCTACCTTATAATGTTTGGCCTTGGTTCTAATTAATTTTTTACCTTAAGAATGTTTAGTGGTTGATGACAAATTTAGTTCCAATAGTTGTTTTAGAATCAAATATTTAAATGGTAGTATAATAAATTAGTATGATAGTGGTCGTAGAAATTACATCCTTAATTTGTTGTTACATTCTACACTTGCGCTACTAATTATAACCGCTTATGGGGAAATCAATACCATTGACCCTTTGTCATTGTCTCCTAATTATAATTTATTATGGGAAAATTAGGAACAAAACCTTTACCATGCATTAGTACATCACCTTGCCATTAATGTTACCATACCTTTCCATTTGCCTATACTTGAACTTGTTGGTACTTAGTTAAATTCATTTTGTGTAGGTAAAATTATAGTGAGTTTAGGTCTTATGAGACTATGTAGGCAATGTTTGGTTTTCATTGAGGTCAGGTCAGTCATCCCTTCAACATAATCTTACCATTTTATGAGCATTTTTAAGTAGTATGATCTTGTTAGTTTATGAGAAACCATTGCCAACCTTCTCACCATTTTTTAATTTGGACCTTTCGATGTCTCATGATTCTTGATTAAGTTGATATGCTTAAAAATTTACAAAAAAAATTGTAAAAGATAGGCAAATCCTAAAAATAAAAAAATCATGAAAATTTTCTTAAAAAATACATGCATTATATAAAACCATAAAAAGTTTCTAAGATGGGCCATCTTATCTATTCAACTTCATTTCTATACCACCTTAGTCTTTTTCCTACCATTTCTAAGAGAACTACATCATCTTGAGGTCTGCATGGACTATGGAGGTAACACTTAGATATATGGCGTATCTAAGGTTAGCTCAACCACCTTCTTTTATTTTTAACCATCTTCTTTTCCTTAAAGATTCTAGGACTCCTAGCTATTTCACAAGTAACTACTTTTCCTTTTATTTCCCTATCCTTATTGGCCTTAGTTGTACACTCTCACCATTTTTCAAGTTCATGTTGTGAATATTATGCATTTGAGTTTGATGCATTAATGACCACTTAAATATTTGTATACTCTTACTATTTTACAATTAATTTATGTTTGAACACTCTCTTTATTTTTTGAACAATCCTTGCTTATGCCCTCACCATTTTGTGAGATCATACTCATCTAGTCCATAGATGTAGTAAATACTATAAATTACCAATTTAGTTCATTAGTGGATATTCACCTCTTATCTTTTAGTTTGGTTTTATTTTAAACCACACTCTTGTACTTGTATGATTTATTTATGTTGATGTTGTCATGAATATGAGCATCATCCCTCTCTCTTCTTATGCACTCACCATTTTGTGAGACCATTCCCATTTTACTCTCCATGTTAATCATGTTTTCTTATCATCATTTTCTTCTATCATATATCCTTGGAAAACTACATTTGGCTTGAAGTTCACATTAGACCTAGTGTCTATGGAACTATGTAGGAAACATCCACTTGCCTAGTACATCTAGAGTCAGCTTAGTTATCCCTTCCTTTTCTTATATTCCACTCATTTTTTTTGTTTTGTTTTGTTACACCCTATATCATAGAGACAATATTTATGCCATCATGTTTGTGCTATTGTTCCCTATAGCCTAGGGTAGACCATTAGTATTTTATTCTTGTGTTATTTTTACCTGTGTCATTGCTACCTAGCATAAGGGTCACCCTATTTCCAAGAGTGAAACCTATATTACACATGCACAACCAATTCATTTTCTATTTTTATTAACATTTTAATTAAACATTGTCTATATATTACTGATTTGTTAAGCTTAGTGTATTTCTTTACCTCTATGTGTTTAGGGTAGTTTGTTAATTGGAATTTTCTTTTCTTTGGATTGTTTATTTGTTTTTATTGTTTTATTTTATTTGATTATGGATTTTTTGTTTGTTTTATTTGTTTATTTGTTTATTTTATCTATCTTTATTTGTTTCATTTGTTTCTGTCTTATTTATATTGTTTGTTTGTTTATAGTTGTCTATTTTGTTTAGTTATTATCTTTCGTGTTGTGTTATTTTTATTTATTTTTGCTTATTGGTATTTTGTTGTTTTTTTATTGATGGCTTATTTTTTTTAGTTGTTTATTTATTTATTTATTAGTTTTTTGTTTATTTGTTTAGTTTTTATAGTCTATTTTTATTTTTGTTTATTTTTTGTTTGTGTTTGTTGTCTGTCATGTTTGTTTATATAACCTTGTTTGTTTATGTTTTATTTATTAGTGTTTTGTTGTTTATTATCATTTGTTTGTTTGTGTTTGTTTCTTTCTCCATTTTTTGGACTTGTTTGTTATTTTTTTTGTACATTTTTTTTTTATTTTCTTAGTTTGGTTTGTTTATTTATTTGTATAATTTTTTTTTATATTTTGTTATTTATGTTCGTTTATTTATTTTGATTATTTGTATAGCCTTTATTTATTTATTTTGGTTTATTTTGTTTGTATATTCTATTTTTTTTGTATAGAATTAGTTTGTTTGTGTCTTGCTATCTATTTATTTCATTTATTCATTTTGTTTTTATTTATTTGTTTGTTTCATTTTTATTTTGCCTTTTTGGGCCTTTTGTTTCTAGGTTACACTTATTTTTTGATTATCCTTATAATGTACATAGGTTTTGAATGTTTTAGTTTAGTATTACACTTGGTTTATTTGTTATATTTACACTTGGGGTTTGATTGTTCATATCTTATTCCTATGTTGTTTATATTTACATTTCAAATAGGTTTTCCATGATTATGTTATATATTGTCATTTTGGCTATTCATAAATATTGTAAATTTGTCATGTCAAGGCCCAATGCCACCCCCTATAATTCAAAACTTTTCATGGCACTATTATATGCATCTTCAGTGATAAACGTCTTTGTAAAACTATATATTTTGCCTAAAAGAGATTTTTTTAGCCTTTAAATGTAAAATATGGAGTTAAAAATACATAAAATAATTTATAAAAGGCATTTAAATGCTTTCTTATTCATACTATTTCTTTATTCACATGATGTCATACCTTGAAAATATCTCTTCATGCAAGTTTAAACATTAAAAAGGCATCCAAAAGACTCCCACATGCTAAATTTGGATTAATAAAGATGTAAAAAACATATTTATTATTTAAATATCCTTCATAACTCGTGTTATTCATCAATATTCCCTAAATTTGTAGTTTCAAACTTGAAATATGAAGACAATGCAAAAGAAAGGCCTTTTCTATATGTTTTAATATAGGAAGTACAGATTATATGACCTTTGACATATAATGGAGGAAAATAATTTGAATAATAAGACATGATATGTTTTATAAAATATATTAAAGGAAAAGGGATTCAAAACAATCCCAAAAATGGTTCCCTCTATTCACCTTGCTTCTTTGCACATCAAGAGAGCCCTTCAGGTTTGTAGGTGGTATGGTCATGAAAGAAAAAATCAAGGAATAAAGTTTATATGTAGATTAAGGGGTATAAGAGAGATTATATATATGTAAATTGGTTCTCAATTTATCTCTCTCTCCTTCAATAACCATCCTTTTGAATTCAAGGCACTCTATATGCCTTCTTCATCCAAGCAAGCAACCAGTTTTCTAAGATCTTCTCATATGGGCATCATGGAAAAAAAATAAAGTTTGTGGAGTTTATAAAGAGAATTATACACCTTTAAATATAAATATTAAAATTATTTTCACATGTTTTAGGTCATACACATCTCAAGAATGTATAATGCAATTCTGAAGTTTGTAGGCATGTTTAGAGATTATATGGTTCATGAGAGAGAAGAAATCAAGTTTTATTAGAATATTATTTAGAGGGGTTTCATTAATGTTAATATGTCCTATATTCATGTTTCATAAAGTTTAATGAAGCTTCATATCCTATAATATCATCAATCATCCTTAAATAACTTCATATTCCTAGTTTAGCATATGTTAAGGTTTTTAGTGGAGTCTTAGGTTTTTTTTGCACTATGAATAACTCCTTTAGGATCCTCCAAATAATTATATATTGTTGATGGGTTGATTATTATCTATTAATACCTTAAATATGGTCTTGGAATTTACTTTTTATCCTCTTTTCACTTCTATCTTGTTTCACCCCATCTCATAGTCTTGTCACTACCTTATCACTATTGTGATGCTTCATCTTCCTCTCCATTCTCTTTCCCATCTTCCATTCACATAGTATAACCTTAAACTCACCTAAATATCAAGGACTAAATATAAATAGAGATTCAAGGAGATTAGGAATCATCATGATCATGGAAATGTGGTCTACAGACCTTAAAACAATGCTAAAGATAGGAAAATCTCCACCTATAACTAAGGAAACTAAGTCAAATTATGCTTCATGAAGATATTGGTTGAGGACACTAGAAGGAATGGTTATCGCATGAATAAGGTTTAACTCTATTCTCAATTTTCAATTGATGAAGGAAAATTCTCATCGACATTATTTTATAACCTTCTCAATGTCCAAACTTGTACATAGTCTGTATAACAATCTATCTGTAGCCTTGTCAAGACAAGCCTATTTCCAAGATTACAAAGAATATATAGGCATATAAGTTTATAGAAGAGTCTCATGTCACATGGATGATTCATAAGAATAGTTAACATGTGAATAAGTTCAATACTGTAGAAAATATTTTTCCAAAGTTGTATTCACTCCAAAATCAACTTTGAAATATCATCTACAACCAGGATTAAAGGACATTTACAATCTTTTAAACATCAACTTCATGAAAGGTTTGCAGATTAAGGAATATGAACTAGATATTAAACTATATAAAAGATAACATCATTATCATATTTTTGAACATCTTACCTCAAACTCCAAGAATTCAATCTTACCCAAAATATGTACAAGTACCATAAGATCTCCACCTACAACCATGATAGCAAAGGGTGAGATCAGATATTCAATATTAGGTCAAATCAAGGGTATGAAAAGAGATTTTAGATAATGAAGATATTCAAGGGAAATCAAGAGAATTTGAGTATTAATGGAGGATTTTTGGTACTAAATTAAAAAACTAAAACCTATATATAGTCCATACAAGTTCCAAATCTTTCTACATAGTTAGCCTTATATAAATATCTTCAAGTTTTCAAGATAAAGTGTTGACAAAGATTTGAAAGATGTCTAAACCTAATTAGAGAACTTGAATAGGTTCATGGACTATTTTAAGAGGTCATGTTGTTGAGGGAGATACTAGGCCAATTTTCAATCATTAAGATAGTCCTAATAATTGAAGGTACAATCAAGACCATCTCAAAGCATCTATAGGCATGTTCGAAGGGAAAACTTAGTTTTAATGTGATAAATAAGTCTCTTTAAGGATTAAAAGAAAGTAAAAATAATTTTAAGGTAATTATAAGATGGATTTTATATACTAGATGAATATCATAACATGGTAGGACTATCTCAGTTTGTACAAACAACCAACAAACACCTACAACTAAGCTAAGGTACAACCAAGCTATTTCAGTTAAGGTTTTCTTAAAAGAGAGGAGATAAAATTTTGTGTAGGTAAGGACTCTAAACATTTAAAATTATAATAGATTTTAGGGATGGGATGATGAGTTCATAGATCAAATAAGCATAGTCAAATAGGCATCTATAGCCAGCTTAGAGGCAATGTGCAACTAATAAAGGTAAAACTTAATCTTGACAAGATTGGAAGATAACTTATGATATACAAAGAGAATAAGGTATTTTAAGAGAGTTTTAACTTTTTAAACACTCTAATCAATTTCAATGATTTGAAGAGTGTTACTAGTGAGGTCATAAACTTTATAAGATACAATAGTCACCACCTCTCAAAGGCACTTACTAATAATGTGCATGATGCAGGAGAAATAAGTTGGAGTTATTGGCATGAAGATATAATATGTGTGCCAAACCTATTAAAATCCTAAAAAATTTGAAATTATTTTTTGAGGAATAATAAATATATGAGAAACCCTAGAATCATGACAACATAGTCAGAGTTGAGCTACAATCTTCTATCATCAAAAATTTCTCATTTATAAAGAGGAAAAAGAAGATTGTGTTATGTTTAAAAGAGTGGATTTCATTATAATATGATGAATACATGGTTATGAAACCAATAAATAATTTATACATCATTTTTGAAATCATGAAGAGGATCATAACATAGCTGATATAATGGTTCAAACCATGGAAAATAAAGTCACAGTCAATATGAAGCCAATTTTGAGGGATTATGTCTTTTTAAGTCATCCATAGGTGGAATTAGCCTCTAATTTTTATTACAAGTAGTTATTGTAACTATAAAAATTTATTCATCTTATCCTAAATTTCATGACCATGGTGTATGTAGGCACTATTATTACAAAGACCTCATACAATCTGTTAGCAGTCATGAAGGAGACCAAATGAGCTATTAGGAATTTTGAAATTAAGACAGATACATTATACTTATCAAGAGGTTTTTAAGAAATAAATTATGATGATAAGTTCTTTATATTATCTATATAGAATGTTATAGTCACGTTTCAAGATAGATTTCCTTGAGGGAAAGTTTAAGATGAGAAAACTAAGACATACATGTATGTTAATGGTATCATCCATGTGATAATGGTAGTATTTCAAGGAATCATATACCTATTGTAATATAAATATAAAATGAGAGTTCCATAAAAATATCTCATAGATAATAAAATCTTAGGTTAGTAGAGGAAAGTCACAAAAATTTAGTCACTCAGGGTTTTACAAGCCTGACTACCAAGAAACCCTAGGCAAGTGAAATCATGAGATACATATCATAATGTAACCCTAAAGATATAAAAAAAGTATGTTTATCACTCTAATATAATATTTAAAAGGTTTAAAAATACTTTTATTATTTCCTTGGAGGATAAAACAATTACAGATCTCTAGCTTATACAAACACATAGTCGTTCCTACAAGTAGTCTTAAGAGACCTTCAAGTCAAAGTGGAGTTTGGTAAAAAAAATAAGTCATAAGATATGGAAATTAATGAGAGAAAATTTATTATGAAAAAAAAAATTATCTGAAGGTCACTCAGACCTCCAAAAATTAGATTTGGTCAATTAGGCGTAGAAACCAGTTTTATGCCTAAAAGGATTATATCAACTTGAGGCACTTTAAGACTCTATCAAGAAAATGAGACTTCATGAGAATGTTTTATGGGATGTTTTAGGTGATATTAATATGATTTAAAGTATTTAAAATCAATTGAAAGGTCAATTTAATCTTTTGGAGTTAATTTGAACTACCATAGTCCACACACCTAGTTTGAACCACTTGTTTGGATGCTCATATCTTTCACCACAAGGGGAGTTTGAATAAATGATATTATAATTATTTTAAGACCCACATGAAATTTAAATCCATGAACTATTGAGGTTTATTGAGGAGATAAGGCTTAAAAACCATCACTAAGACTATAAGTGGGATAAAATGCATGCAAAACCCTACAAATTTTGCATGGGAACCCAATATTATCAATAAATTTGAAGGTGTATATGTAATAAATATCTATGGAGAGAATTTATAGTTTGGAGGTCAATAATTTATGAACCATTGTTAAGAAGGTTCAACTCCCAAACCCTCCCAAACCCTCCTACATAATATTTTAGAGAAAATTGAAGTTTTTTTCACTCAAAACCCCATGAATCACTTGATAACCACTATAAATATTAATTAAACTTATAGAGGACCCTATCAATGGTACCATGGTGTACATAATTTTATGAACATGACAAAAAATAGGATTTTTTTAGGAAAAAGTGTAGAAAAGAAAGGTACAAGGTAGTATAATGAATGCCAATAAATGGAGAGTGGAATTTGGAACTTTTTATTCCTCCTAAATCCATAATATTATTAAATCCATGCATGTAAATTCCCATGTTAGTCTCTTTAAACTAGCTAGCCTGTAGGAAATGAAGGAAAAGGCGACGTAGTCACTCAATTTGACTAATTTACAAGTGTTTCTTAACCATGAGGACCTATGCAATGTTGTGAGTCATTGTTTCAGGTCTCCAAATAAAATTTACATAAGTTTATAAAGTTTAATGTAGGGTTTTATAGTCATTAAATGCAGGTAGTTAGGCTACTAGGCTTAATTGGCCTAGTAGACCTACTTGGTCAATCAAGTAAGTGAATAATGGCATAAAAATTTGATAAAGTGAGTTAATCCAAAGTGGTAACACATATATAAGTTATAATAAAGATTATTCATGCCAAAAATATGGTATTCAAGTGGAAATTACATGCATACTTGACCCTTTAGTGACAATCATGAGTTAATTGATCCTTAACTAAATGCATGTTCCAAGTCTTAAAACATGGG
The DNA here is from genome assembly GCA_037957365.1 of Torreya grandis. Classification (NCBI taxonomy): domain Eukaryota; kingdom Viridiplantae; phylum Streptophyta; class Pinopsida; order Cupressales; family Taxaceae; genus Torreya; species Torreya grandis. The sequence continues at coordinate 3,430,029 of JARHVA010001039.1, read as the reverse complement.
AAAGCTATTCACTTCTATTTCTCTTATGTTAACAAGAGACATATAATCAAGTTATGGTGTGTAATTCTATAATATGACTTTGAAAAGTTAAAGATGACCTACCAACTTGTTTTCAATGCCAAAAATCTCATACAAGGAGCATGTAAGGCACAAGACATAGAGAGATGTCTTGAGGATTATTGATAACTATTTGTAAGTGAAATTTTACTTGTGTTAAGGATTTAATAACCTATTATTCTCTCTTATATTCCATATTGACCTCTTCTCTTTAGATTTTTTTTATATATTCAATCTTTTAGGCCTAATTTCAAGATCCCTCTCTTGGGCATGATGAAACTCTGCCAAGATTGAGCTTTGTAAACCTCTTGAGATAATAAAATTATTTTTTTAGATTTATTAAAATAGGTTTAGTGTTATTATGTTAGTTTTATTTTCACATGTGGTAGTATTTTCTACCTTGGTAGTTCATAATCTCACCTAGTTATTAGTATGTTATCCTATGTAGATCATATATAGTGTTTGATGTTTGGTGATTGAGATAACAATGGATATATTAACTGGTTAGTGCCTTGAATTACGCCTTCCATCATTGATCTCATTCTTTTATCACTTGATGTAAACTTTATGTGAAACACTCTTTTCATAGGAGCCCCTTGGATTTAAGGAATTTGGTGATTTTAATTGCTTATTATTGTTCTTAGAGGTCAAATTGAGTGGATGAACCAACAATATAGGTGTATCACCATTAGTAGTATATATTTACCTTTTAGTATCCTTATAACTCTTTGCAGCCCCAATAAAATTATATTTTAGGAAAATGATTCAATTTGACATATCAGAGGAGCTAGCCTCATAATCTAGAGGTTTGGTCTAAGTACAAGTATCCCACACCTATAGATCAATCCATTGTTAGTTTAGTTTTAAAGGATATCTAACAAATATGCTTTAGTAGGTGAAACTTGGGTTTCTAACATTCTATCATGCCCAATTAGACATAGATCTAGCCATTAAAATACTCATTTATAACATCTTGGTCTTCACAAATAGTTTCAAGCATTCATATCATCATCATACCTAAGGTGAAGGTCAGTTCTTGTTTATAGTTCATTATTTTTCATGTATCTTTTAGTAGGCTATGGTAGTCTATAAAAAATATGTTGGTCATTCATCTCCTTATGAAAAATCCCATCCACCATCTTTATTCCAATATGATCCCTATCCATCTCATATTCACCCCTATGAGCCCTAAATTCACCCATGTCAACCTTGTGATTAGTAGGATGGTGGTCCCATACTGACCTTATAATACCCATAATGAACCTTCTTACTCTCAATATGAGCCACATCAGTTTCAAGATCAACCTCCTTACCAGAATTACTCTCCCTCTTTTTCTCCCCAACCACCCTTCCAAAACACAAATTTTTTTTATGATGAGTTGGAGGAGATTAAGAGGATAAACCAAATGATTGATGAAGAAATATTAGCCTTTAGATAAGAAAAATTAGCTAAATAATCTCAAAAGTCACTACTTCATATTTCCCCATGCCATTATCCATGGATTGTAATTCTACCTCAGCATGAAGTTTTCACAATCAAACCCCAAGCTACAATACCTTCAGTACCATGGGCTTATAAACCCAATTTTCCAACTTATAATCAAATATAGTAGTCAATCATAATCCCAGGTTTGAAGTCAAGAACAATCCTGAACTCATTTGGTTCTCACCCACTCCCTCCTCAAGATCCCAAGGCCTTCCCCTCATATAAGTCTATTCAATGAAATGTGCAACAAAGAGAAGAGGTGATGGCTGTCCAAATTGAGCAACCCCATGCGTATAATCAAGCATCCATGGCAACACCATTAGATTTATCTCATCTTCTTGATTATTTATAGGGATCCACCATGCCACTCTTTGAGAAAGAACTTATCCTTTGTGAGGAAAATGAAGAAAGTTTAGCTGAGAAGAATAAATATGAGAGTGACTTGAGTGAGCAAGAGGAAGACATCATCATTGAGACACACCTTGGAAAAGATGGTTATAACTCTCTCTTCATAATGCCAAAGAATATGAGTACCAAGATGAGCTTCAAATGCAAGATAAGACATAATAATAGGTTTCAGTTGATCAATAAGAGTTTATTTCTCAATAAGTTCTTAGTCACATAGTACTTGTCCTCCAAGAAGATGTTTCTCCAAAACTTATAGAAGTTACCATAGATAATTGTGGTCTAGCCAAAGAATATGAGTGTCAAGGTGACAAGGATGAACTTTGGTAGAAATATATGAATGTTTTAAATGAATATCAATATCTTTAAGGTTTCACACTTCCTATGGAACATGTTAAAGACTAATCAATTGATGAACCTATCAATATTTTTCCATAAGAAGAGTAGGTTCATGACGTTGAGAATAATGATGTAATGTTTGTTGATGTAGTAACTCAAGTTGATACTCATAAATATAATTCAAGTGAATATATCTTATTCCTTATCATGCCTAATATAGTTTAAGATATCAATCATGAAAGTCTTGATAAGTTACCATTCTATTTGGATTAGAGTGAAAGCATCAATCAAGACATGGTTGATCATTGGTATCCCCTGAATGAGGTATAATTAACATTTTTATTACAAAGTAAAAGGATATGGGAGGAATATGACCAGGTCTTAGACTCATATCTATAATCCATGCACTTGAGATTGGAACTAGAAGGCCCATCTACTTCCCCAAGAATCCAAGAATATTATAATAATCCTATCTACAAGAATAAACTATCAAGAGGTGGAAATCATACTTCAAGGTTCCATGGGAGTCAATCAAGTTTTCCATTTGACCTTGGAGGAAATATTTTGACTTCAAGTTAGTTATTTTATTTTTTTGTCTTGTTTAAATAAGTGATTAACATAAGTGGTAGTTTGTTGCCTTGTTATTGTGTTTGTCTTGTTATCTTGTTTCCTTAGATTATTTGTGTTTAATTCTTATAATATTTATGTTATTTTGTTTTTATATTTGTTTCCTATTATTATTTCATTCAAAAAGAGGTGTATCAAAGTACAAAATTATATTTTAGCAGTCCAAGAGCGTAATTAAGCCACATTATCATGTTTCAAACTATCATTATTATGAAAATTAGTAGGTTTTATTGACCAAAAGGATGGTAAACCCCTGTGAATCACTAATAATGTTATAAATTTGTCCTATCAAGGACAAATTACACCCCTATAACTCAAATATTTTCATGACACTATTATAAGCCTCTTCAGTGATAAATCTCCTTGTAAAATTATGTATTTTGCCTAAAATAAATTTTGTAAAGCCTTTAAATGTTAAATATGGATTAAAAAATCCAAAAAAAATAATTTAAACACATTCATAGTCATCCCATTGCTTTAGTCACATGATGTCATACCCTAAAAATATCTCTTCATGCAAGATTAAGCATGGAAAAGGCTTCTAAAAGACCCCCACATGCCAAATTTAGATAAATAAATATGTAAAAGACTTATTTATTGTTTTAATATCCTTCATAACTCGTGGTATTCCTCAGTATTCCCTAAATTTGTATTTTCAAACTTGAAATATGAAGACAATGCAAAAGAAAGGCCTTTTCTATGTGTTTTCATGCAGGGAGTATGGATTGTATGGACTTTATCATATAATAGGGGACAATAATTTGAATATTAAGATATGATAGGTATTAAAAAATATATTTAAGGTAAAATGATTAAAAAAAAGACCAAAATTGGTTCCCTCTATTCACCTTACTTCTTTCCACATCAAGAGAGACCTTCAGGTTTGCAGGTGGTACAGCCATGAGAGAGAAAACCAAGGTCTAAAATTTTGGGTATGGGAAGGGGTCTAAGAGAGATAAAATATATGGAATTTTTTTCTCAATTTCCCTCTCTATCCTTCATGAAATATCCTTTTGAATTTAAGGCACTCAATATGCCTTCTTCATTCAAGCAAGCAGCTAATTTTCTGAGATTTCTCCTCATCTAAGCGTCATGGTATAAAATTAAAGTTTTTGGAATTTATAATGAGTATGATCCACCTTTTCATGGAACTATTCAACTTATTTTTAGATGTGTGAATTCATATACATCTAAAGAAGACACATAATGCAATTCTATAGTTTACATGTAGTTTTAGAGATTATAGAGTTCATGAGAGAGAAGAACATCAAATTATTTTGAAATTTTATTTGCATGGGTTTAATTCATGTTATTTTTTCATCTCCTCATGTTTCTCAAAGTTTCATGAAGATTCATAGCCTATAATATCATAAATCATCCTCAAATAACTTCATATTCTTAGTTTAGCATATGCTAAGGTTCTTAATAGAGTCCTAAGTTTCTTTTGCACTATGAATACTTCATTTAAGAGCCTAATAATTTTTAAATCTTGTTGATGGGGTGATTATGATTTATTAATACCTTTAATATGTTATTGACATACACTTTTCATGCTATTTTCACTTCCCTCTTGTGTCACCCCATCTCATAGTCTTATAATTGTTTTCTCACTGTTGTGAAGCTTCATCTTTTTCTCCATTCTCTTTACCATCTTCCATTCAGATAATATCTCCTTACACTAACCTCCATCTCAAGGATTCACTATAAATAGATATTCAAGGACACTAGGTAGCATCATGATCATGAAAATGTGGTCTTTAGACCTTAAAATAGTGCTAAAGAGAGGAAAATATCCACCTACATCTAGGGTAACTCAATTAAGTTATTCTTCATGAAGTATTGGTTGAGGACACTAGAAGGCATGGTTATCAGATGAATAAGGTTGAAATCTATTCTCAAGTCATAATGTATGAATGAAAATTATCATCAATATTGTTTTGTGACCTTCTCAAGGCCCAAACTTATACATACTCCATACAAAAGTCATCTGAAACCTTCTCAAGATAGGCCTATTTCCAAGATTAAAAATAAGATTAAAGCACAGTAGTTTATGGAAGAGTCTCATGTCATATGGAGGATTCATAAATATAGTGAATATGTCGATAAGGTGAATACTATATAAAATATTTTTCTAAAGTAGTATTCACTCCAAATTCAACTTTGAAATATCATATACAACCAAGGTTAAAGGACATTTAAAGTCTTGTCAAGGTCAACTTCAAGAAAGGTCAATGGATTAAGGATTTTTAATTTAAGGTTATAGTCTATAAAATAAAATAACATCATAATATTATTGGTGAAAATATTACCTTAGAGTCTAATCATCCAATATTACCCAAAATACATACAACCAACATGGGATCTCCACCTACAACCATGATAGCAAACGGTGAGATCAAAGATGCAATATTAGGTCAAATCAAGGGTATGAGGAGAGAGTTGAGATAATGAAAAGATTAAATGGAAATTGAGAGAATTTTAGTAGTAATGGATGTCTATTGGTCCCAAATTCAATACATAAGACCTACATACAGTCCATAGAAGTGTCAAATCTCTCTACACAGTCAAGCTTATATGAAGATCTTTAAGTTGCCAAATTAAAGTGTTGATAAAATGTGAAAGATGTCTGAACCTATTTAGAGACCTTAATTAGGTTCATAGACTATTTTAATAGGTAGGAACATTGAGGGAGATACTAGTCCATCTTTCCATTCATTAATATAATCCTAAGAATTAAAGGTATAATCAAGACCTTCTCAAAGCATCTATAGCCCTGTTTGAAGGGTAAACATAGTTTCAATGTGATAAAGAAGTATCTGTAATGATGAAAATAAATTATAAAGACGTATAAGGTACTTATAAGATGGATTTCAAACACCAAATTAACATCATAACATAATATAACTATCTCAGTCCATACATATAGCCAACTAATGCTTACAACCATGCTAAGGTACAACCAAGTTGTCTCAGTCAAGGTTTGCATAAAAGAGAGGAGATAGAGTTTTATGTAGCCAAGGAATATGAATAGTTAAAGGTTTAATTGAGTTCAAGGATGTGATGATGAGATCATAAGATAAAATAGGCATAGTCAAATAGGCATCTAAAACCAACTCAGAGGCAATGTGAAACCAAGAAAGGTAAAACTCAGTCTTGACAAGATTGGAGGAGAATTTATGATATACAAATCCAAGAAGGTGTTTTAAGAGAGTTTTAAATTTTTAATAAATATAATAAAGTTAAATTATTTTAAGAGTCTTAACAATCATGTCATAAACCTTCTAAGATACAATAGTCACCACCTCCCAAAACACCTGCTAATATTGTGCATGATGAAGGAAAAGTAAGTTGGAGTTCTTGGCATGAAGATATAAGATGTGTGTTAAACCTATTAAAATCCTCAAACATTTAAAATTAATTTTATAGTCATAATAAACATATTAATAACCCTAGAATCATGAGAACACAATCAGAGTTGAGCTACAGTCTGTTATCATCAAAGAGTTCTCATTTGTAAAGAGGAGAAAGAGGATTGTGTTATGTTTAAAAAAGTGTATTTCATTACAATATGATGCCTACTGGGTTATGGCACCACTAAATCATTCATACATATTTTTTACAAGCATGAAGAGGATCATAACCTAGCTGATATAGTGGATTTTTAGTCACAGTCAATGTGAAGCCAATTTTTAGAGACTTTATCATTGAGTCCTCTAAAGGTGGAATTAAACTCATTTTTAGTAAAATTAATTAGTTTAACTATAAAAATATATTCATCTTATCCTAAATGTTATGACCATAGTGTAAGTGGGAATTATTTTTACACATACCTCATACAATCTACTAGTAGTCATAAAAGAGAATAGATAAGATATTAAGAAGTTTGAAGTTAAGCAAGATACATTAGACTTATCAAGAGGTCTTTAGGAAAAAAATGATGATGATAATGTCTTTATATTATCTTTATATTATTTTATAGTTATGTTTCAATAAAGAGTTCCTTTAGGGAAAGTTTTAGATTAGAAAGCTAAGACATGAATGTATGCTAATGGTGTCATACATGTGATAATGATAGTGTTTCAAGGCATAAAATAGATATTGGAAGATAAAGAGAACATTAAAGTGTCATATAAACATCTCATAGAGAATATAATCTTAGGTTAGAAAAGGAAAGTCACCAAAACTCAGTCACTCAAGGTTTTATAAGCTTGACTACCAAGAAACCCTAGGCTAGTGAAATCAAGATATACATAGCATAATGTAACCATAAAGATAGACCAAAGGAATTTTATTACTTATAAATAATATGGAGTTTTTTTAAAAAATCCTTCAATTATTTCCTATAGGTAGTCTTAAGGGACCATCAAAGCAAAGTGGAGCTTGGTAAACAAAAAGAAGTCATAGGAGATAAAAAAATAAATATATACAATGTATTGTGCACTAAAAAATCACATATAGGTCATTAAAGCTTCCATCAATTAGATTTGGTTAATTAGGCCTAAAAACCTATTTTACACCGAGAAGGCCTATATCACCATGAGGCACTTACAGACTCTATTAAGCAAAGGTGAATTCATGAAAATGTTTGATGGGATGTCTTAGGTGACATGAATATTATTTAAATTATGGAAAGTAAATTTTAAGTTCAATTTGGATCTAATTCAAACTACCATAGTCCACATACTCAGTTAGAACCACTTGTGTGGATGTTCATATCTTTCACCACAAGGGGAGTTTGACCATATGATGTTATAAATATTTGAGGACCCATATTGAATTTAAATACATGAATTATTGAGGTTTATTGAGTATCTAAGGTTTTTTAACCATCACTAAGACTATAACTAGGTCAAAAATGCAAGTAAAACCCTACAAGTCAACTTCACTATGTACTTATCTTTGCATACCTTTTGCATGGGAACCCAAGATTATCAATAAATTTGAATGGGTATATAGAATAAATATCCATGGAAATAATTTATAATTTTGAGGTTTGTACTTTATTAACCATCATTAATAAGGTTCACATCCAAAACCCTCCTACAAACTAGTTTTTAGAAAAGTGAAGATTATTGCACTCAAAACCCTATGAATCAACTTATAACCACTAGAGACATGAAATAAAATTAGAGAGGATGATATAAATTATACCATGATGTATGTAACTATATGGACATGGAATAAAATAATGATTTTGAGGAAAAAGTGTATAAAATAGATGTACAAGGTAATTTAATGAATGCCAATCAATGAAGAGTGAATTTTGGCACTTTTTATTCCTCATCAAGCCATCATATTCTCAAATAAATGCCTATAAATGCCCTTTTTGGTCTCTTAAAATTAGCTAATCTATAGGAAATGAAGGAAAAGGTGACCTAGTCACTCAATTTGACCAATTTATAGGTGTTTCTTGACTAAGAGGACATATTTCATTGTGTTAAACTCACATTTACACAATTTTATAAAGTTTCATGCAAGGTTTTATAGTCGTCAAATGTAGGTAGTTAGGATACTAGGCCTAATTAGCCTAGTAAACCTATATGGTCAATCAAGTAAGTGAATAATGGTGTAAAAATTTGATAAAGTGAGTTAATATAAAGTGAAAACACATAGATAAATAATCCTCAAGAGTAATCATGCCACATGTTTGGTATTAAAGTGGATAACATGCATACTTGACCCTTTAATGCCAATCATGAGTTAATTGATCCTCAAATACATGTTCCAATCATGAAGAAGTCATTCACTTATCTTGTTAATGTTAACAGGAGTATCTAATTAATCTATGGCATAGCATGAGATGATAACAAGTCATCGATTATTTTGAATGCCAAAGAGCTCATCAAGGAGTATGCATAGTACTCATAGACAGATGTCTTGAGGACTATTGATAGCTACTTGAGTTAAGGATTGAATAACCTCTTATTCTCTCCTCTATGCCACATTGGCCTCTTCTCTTCAATTTTTTTATATATTTAGGATTTTAGACCTAATTTCAAGATCCCTCTCTTGGGTATGATGAAAATATACTAATATTGAGATGTGTAAACATCTTGATATAATAAAATGATTATTAAAAATTATTTGATATAGGTTTAGTGTGATTATGTTAGTTTTATTTTCACATGTGGTAGTATTTTCTCCATTGGCAGGTCCTAATCTCACTTAGTTACTAGTATGTCATCTTATGTAGGTCATATATAGTGGTTGATGTTGGGTGATTGAGATAATAGTAGATATATTGATTAGTTAGTGCCTTGAATTAGGCCTTCCATCATTTACCTCAAACTTTGATCACTTGATGGAACCTTTATGTGAAACACTCTTTGCGTATGAGTCCCTTGGAGTTTTATTATTCATTTTTTTTAGTTGATTATTAGTTTTCTTGGAGTTCAAATTAAGTGGATGAAAAAACAATATAGGTTTATCACCATTAGTATTATAGATTTCCCTTTTAGTTATCCTTATAACTCTTTTCACCCCCCCCCCCCCGCCCGAGTAAATTATATTTTAATAAAAGGATTCAATTTGACATATTAGAGGAGATAACCTCACAATATAGAGGTTTGGTCTAGGTATAGGTATCCCACACCTATAAACAAATCCAATGTTAGTCTAGGTTTGAAGGAGATCCGAGTAATCTACTTCACCAAGGTATAACTTGGGTTGCTAACAATAACTATAATGTATAATATCAAAATCTCTAGAAAAAAATAGGCATAAAGAGATTTTTAGATAAATGTAATTATAGTAATTTTATGATACATCAAAACCATCCAGGTAAACAAACACATGATTACATCCATGGGTAATAAATAGATAAATATGGTTTATAATGTGTTTATACAGAAGTGAATCTCTAAAAAACATTATTATGAGTCATAAAATATAATCAAATGATAACCAACATAATAAAATATCATAAACATGGCATAATAAATTAATTAAAGAGCATACATGAGCATCAACATCAACATTATTAAACATACATAATGTTAATAAATTTTAAACATGAGATAAACAATATGACATGGTATTGAATATATCTCAAAGGAATATCATATACATATACATTGGCCTTAAAAAACCCAAAACTCAATGTCAATGTATCTCAAATGCCATAATACATAGGAGATATTTACATATCACAATGTTGTCTCAAAATACATCAATATGTCAATACAATAAGTATAATACCATATGACAAAATTTTGCGAAAATTCTAAGATACTTATGATTAACTTTAGCTCTATGTGTCCATGGGACCTATGGCTAGAGGTGGCCCTAATGGTCATGAAGGTCCTAGTGGTGGTGGCCACAACTGATAGATGGACTAACATGAAGCATATGTAACATGAGCCTTGGTGTGAGACTAGTCAAATGTATTAACTACCTTCTATGCATACTAGACCTCAAATGAAATAACTTACTAATCCCTAGCCATGATCATCTAGTAATATTTAAAGTAGTAAGAGGCCTCATCCTTAACTTGAAGGCTTTCCAAAATAATCTATGAAATTATGGCTTATGTGATAACTCCCTAAACCACATCCCTTTCTCAGCTAAGCCTATCAAAAGTAACCAATGCTTGATCTCTATCACTAACATCTTGATCCCTCTCTCTATTGGGATAACCCTACACCTGTACCATTATATCTAGTTTGACCTTCAACTAAGTTATTTATAACTAAATTTGATTTATGTCATCATCATGAACATATAGGGTGTTATGTAAATCATCCACCTACCATTGTAAAATTATGATCTCCCACTCTCAAGTATTGATCTCTACCTATATCATGCCTATATCTCTACCTAATATAACCATGTGAGAAGGACCTACCTAGTCTAGATCATCCTGATCCACCATAACCCATACCATGTTAGGATAAAGAATAATTAAATCTATCCTGTCATCCCCATAATTTACATCACCATCTCCATCTCCATCTCCATCTCCATCTCCCTCTCCATCTCTTCCACTATTTCCTCCATTGAATCCATCATCAACATCATCACCATCACTATCCTTCTAGGTGCTACAATTACAATAAGATGTCTTAGCCTCCATCTTATCAATATCCATTGTCATATTTACCCCTAACTATCTTTGGATTGTCAGCCTTAGAGGTCATACTTGTACCCACCAATGTATATAGTTTGAAGTGACCCATACATTAGATGCTCCTCCTACATATGTCCAACCAACTCTAAGAACACTCAAATAGCTCAAACTAGCCACACCTCTCTAGATAATATGTGTATCCTAACTTATCTCCTATGTCATGTGTGTAAATCATTTTGATCTTTTAGGTACATCTTATGTGAAACCAAAATGCTAAAGTATCTAATCATGGTGGTAACCCTTAATAATGTGGGACTATCTCCCAGTTAAAAAGCATATGGTCATCATATAATCTATATAACACCTATCTCTAAACTAATGTAGTTATTATATGAAGAAATGCCTCTAAATTAAAATTTATGGTGTAAGATCATTGAAAATATGATGATAGAATGGAATATCCCCCATATGTATGCACCTACCTACTCTTGTCTAATCCCAACCATATGCCAACACTCTTTTGGGTCCCATAACCAACATTGTCCTACTAGTCGCTTGATAGAAATGTGATCCCATACCCATACCATTAGAAGAGTGTAATCCCAAATGTTTGTAATATCCCCTGTCAATAGAGATATATGAAAGACACAAAACTATGATACCAAAGACCAAAGCTCTGATACCACTGTAATATCCCCTGTCAATAGAGATATATGAAAGACACAAAACTATGATACCAAAGACCAAAGCTCTGATACCACTGTAATATCCCCTTCAAACAGGGAATATAAAAACTCATAAAGCTCTGATCACAGATACAAACTTGCAGAATAGATTCAAATAAGCATACACAAATCACAGTATAATCTCTCAATAGCAAATAAAGATCTCATCACTTGTTCTTCTGGACGGTTACACAATTGAGTCTCTATTATACAAAATAAAGAATATTAAAATCTGATCTTAAAACCCTGACTTAGCAAAATCTGGAAATGAAAACTGGATCTAGAAGGGTCTCGGCCTTTCTGTGTCGACACACAGTCGCCGTCGTCGGTCGATATCTCGCCGACGTCGGTCACTTTCGGTCGGCTTTCTGCCGACGTCGGTCTTCAAACGGCCGAAGTCAGTCACTAGAAGCTCTATATCTGCCGATGTCGGTGCCTGAATAGCTCTGAACGGACCTGTACAGAACGGCCGCCAACCTGTCTTCTTCTTAACCCCTGATTGCTGAACAGCCCTCACGAATATAGATTCTAACACAAGATCTATCTCTGTATAACTTATTAGATCAAAAACTAAATAAGAAAATACCTGGAAAGCTCTGTGTCTTCTGTGTGAAGTCTCTCAACCCTGGAATATAACTTCTGGATGAAGCTAAGATCTGTATCTCTGTGATAACTTCTGGATGAAGCTATCTCTCATAATAAATCAGCTGATATCTCACAGCCTCTAAATCACACACAATGAAGAGGGAACCTCCACTGCAATGTCCTGGAACCCTTGGCTCAGTCTTCACAGAAGAATGCATGAATGGCCTCCATAAACCCTTATACCCTCAAAAGATATGCTTGCCCTAATTAGAAATTAGCATTAGGGTTTCTAATTTAGAATTAGAGCAAATAATTAATAATTAATAATTAATTATTAATGAGACCAAATAATTAATATTTGATTAAATCAATCAAATATTAATATCTCCCTCAATATACGTCGGATCCTCAAACCGATCAAAGCAGGTGAATCAGGGAGTGATTCCGCATATGACCATACCAAAATAAAGGCACTCCACTGCATATCAAATATCCCTAAAAAGTAGGAGCTCAAGCCAAATGTGTCCGAAAGAGCCCGAATGAAAATAAAATGTAGAAATCCTATGAATCAAAGTCAATCCAAGCTCCATTATGACCCTCTATCCATCCTATTAGCCTATGAAGGTCGTATAATAGGCCAATCATCACATCTGTCAATGTCCATGAAAAAGGGGACATGACAATGTTTTAATCACCACAATATGCTATCATATAAAGATCCTTGTAAATATAGTCTAAGACATTTGACCCCTAATAAAAGTATGTAAACCTATAAATCATACTATGTAATACACATTTAGAGCCCATATGAAAGTAATGATGACTCTTGTTAGGCATAAATATTCTACTGACAATGGCCATGAGCATAACTACCTCCCTACCAATAATAAATGGTGGTGATGGATCCCAAATAGGTAAATCATCAGGTTGGATATCTGTATATGTCTATATAAGGTCTATATAGACCTTCTCATAAGACATGGGGATACCTTTGTAACTGAAAAATCATCAAGAACTACCTTTTACTATGTTATTAGTGTCTAAAATAGTCTCCACACATGCATTGGTAACTTGAGGATATGCTAGGTATCCTAAAGTGTCATGGTTATCTCTCCAATAGACAAGTGAGACATGGAAGCATCATCATACCAAAAATCAACCAAAATGCTCAAGTATGACCAATAATCTCAGATGACTAGCATCTAAACCACATAATGAAGTTCCATCACCTGAAACAAACAAACCATCCCCTTTGTCTTGATTTGTGAGATCTATAGATTATGTGAGCATCACTCTTGATGCATAAACACAACTATTCACTCCTACAATCATAGAGAAGTTAGCATTAGTTTAAATATATGATACTATATTTGCCTAATCCTAGACCAATAAGCTTAGTTGACACTCTATAATAAGTTGGACCCTTATTAGGTCCCTAAACCAACTATTGTTGTCTTCTAAGGTGAATCCATTATTTTCCTAAATGGTAACATCACTATTTAGGCAAGTTTTCACTTTTTAAAATGATGTCACCATTTTCATTTTCATGAAAATGGTGATTTCACTAGGATGGAAATAGCCAAAACAATGATTTCATCTAAAATTGGTGAAATCATTATTTTGGCTATTTCCATCCAATTTTGGAATTTTTGACATTTCTAGGAATGATGACTTTGCATGAAGACATCATTTTTCTTCGCAAAGCCACCATTTGTGTTAAAACAGAAATCGTGACTTTGAAAAATTTTGACCTAAAAATAGCATTAAATTCATAAGAAAAAGCATTAATGACTAGGTTGCAGTTAATCACAGGTGCTCCATCATGGGTGGTTTCATGTGATATCTAACACAATCTAAAACATGGTATCTAGTTCCTCTATGAGATATTTTTCTTAATTCACTGCAAAAAAAACCAAAGCTCATTAAATATAATAAATTAGTGTAAAAATGAATTATTTTTCAACCTAGAGATGAGTACATAGCCAAAAATTTTAACTTTAACCCCTGAGGGCCTATAATTCATTTTACACACTCCAAATATTATATTTTTCACATTTGTGGTCTATTTTGTGCACTGTTTAATCCAATGGGCCTATAATTCATTTTATGCACTCCAAGTGTTATATTTTTCACATTTGTGGTCTATTTTGTGCACTATTTAATCCAATGTGCCTTATTTTTGACTGTATTGTACTTGGACCATATTTTTAGCCTCTTTAGAGACCTATTTAACAACATTATTTTTCTACCTATAACCCATATTTATTTGAATGTGCATCTTATAACTCACATTTAGGATAGAAAAGTGTTTTTACTCTTTTCTAGCTCATTTTAAATCCATTTTATAGATTGTTTACATTGGCTATCATTGCCAATTTGCCCTTATGCTACAAATTATTTTATAATTGATCAATTATATATTATAACTTTTCAGGGTAAGTGCATTTAAATCACATAATTTAAAATGTGTGAATGATTATAATAGCCTTTGGCAAAATCATTCTTTTTCAACTAATTTAATGATAATAATCTCTTATGGGAAAATCATTATTTTTGTGTAGTGCTAATGATTATAAGCACCTTTGGGAAAATGACTATTTTTCCTACTCCATTCACCCTATTGGGGAAAATGCCTGTCACTGATTATAACTACATTTGGAAAAATTAGTGTTTTGTATTTTGTTACTAATTATAACCACCTTTGGGAAAATAAATATTCATCCCATTGTGGTACATGGCCAAATACCTGATCCACTACTTATAAATGCCTTTGGGAAAACTAGTTTTAAACCCTTTATTACTAATTATAATTACCTTTAAGAAAATCATTGACTCGATTACCACTACTATTTATAAATACCTTTGGGCAATTCAGTAAATCAACTCTTATTACCATCTAGATCATGTCATTTTATTCATTTTGAGGGAATGTTCAATGACTCTATTTTACAATGTGCTCTCGTGAAAGGGCATTAAGGGCTTACCAATCACCCTTTCAGATATGAACCATTTGGATTAATGAGTTTTGCATTATTTAAAAATATGTTACTATACCTATGTCTAATAATGCTTTCTCAAATAGGGGCAAACTATGGACACTCAATTTTGGCCATTTTCATGCCTAAACCCTTAGGATTCAAGTCAATTTCTAGAAAATAAAACAATTTAAGCCTATAATTCACCTAAAATACCAAATACATCTACATAAGGGATTTAAATATATATAAATGTGATAAGGCTTACTTATTTTGGGTATTACCATGTATGAACAAAAAACCTAGTTAAATTTTAACCCTAGTCAAATTATGACTTTGTAATTTAACACTTTTAGCCAATCGAAGTATTAACTCAAAATATTTAAAATAAATTTCAAAATCCAAAAATTACTAAATAAGATTAATTACATTGAAAATCTTAATTAAATTGTCTAAATAAAAATTTCAAATCAAAATAGTGAGTTTCATTTATCTAAAAAGGAGTTTTTATCCAAATATGAAGTCAAAGGTCAAAGTAGAAAATAAAGTGATTTATTAATTATTAAATATTCCAAAAGGTTAGTAAGAACCTCACAAATATCTGAAGTGAGTTGTCATGGCTCATAAATACCTGAAACTAAGGTGTCAAGATTTCATGAGAGCTTTGAACCAACCCAAGGTTATCCTAACTCAACCTAGGCTATTTTAGACTCAACCAAAGTTATAATTTAAACTAACCTCCCTAGGGTAATATTTAGTTCTTAGATATATAAATACAAGTTCCCACACCATATGCCAACACAATTTTGTGTGTAAGGTTATTATATATGACTACCTTCAAGAATCCATTGAGAGTAATGTTATAATGCCCATTTTATGCCAAGCTTCACACCAAACCAAGCCAATAACAAATAAAATCCAAAAGTCGACCATTGTATAAGTGATACCACCATGGAGAAGCATTGACAAGAGTCTCTAATGTTATAAACTAAGCACAAACATCCTTATGCCAACACATAGACATAAGGAGGTAAATTACTTATGTTATTTTTCTCTATTTTGTGATCATGTTCATTATGTTATGATCCCCATAGTTATTAGGAAAGTGTGTTTAGTTATAATGTATTTTTATCATTTTTACTAACAAGAAATTAATCAACATGTGTGCTCTTTGAACTCTTAAGATACAAGTTATGATTCTTGTAATAAACCCTACCGACAGTAAAACCAATTAATTATCTGGAAGAGTTTATTTAAGTTTGGTTATCCTATATTGATCTTATTAAGGTTGTAACCTTAGATGGGTTTTATAGTCCTACTCCTTAATGGAACATGTAGTTAACCTCGTAGCCTAATTATAAGAGAGATTCTTTGAGTCATTTCTAGATGTGAAATCTACTAATGACTAAAGCGAATGACTTAGTAGAATAAGCTATTCCTTTAGATACATTAGCTTGAATAAAACCAACTTATGTCCATTTGATAAATTGACTAAACCAATGAATTTATTGGTTTATAATCATTATCTTGTCATCACCCTATTTGACCTACATTTATTTCATTTATTGATATGGTTTAGTTTTGAAACTATTTGATAAATATTTGTTTGATTTACTATCGTGTTATAGTTTTGGTGATCTATGTTGATCCATTATTATTGTTATTAATATTTTTATTGATATAATTTTCATTATATTATTGGAAATTTATTATTAATGGTTTATTGATTTATTATTTAGTTTATATATGTTATTTAAATGGTGCTATTCCATTTATTGCTTTGAGATGTCCAAATATTGTCGATACTCTATTCTTTGACTACATGGATATGTACTTGAGCTAGGTTATATTCAGACTTGAGTAGTAGAGAAACATGGAGAAATAATGAATGAGATCAAAATAGTGAATCTTATGAGCAAAACTGAGTTTGGTGGTATTATTTTTTGAGTCATTTTATTTACATGATTTAAGAACTGAGTGTTGCCATTTTTTAATTCACTTTCATGATTGATTGGTTTTAGTTAGATGTAACTTGTGAAGAATCATTACTTTACTTGATGAACTTCAGTTTTTGACTTGTTAGCTTTACTGAGTCATGTTGGTCTTGTGATTATTGATTGCTATTTAAGGTCATCATTTTTATTCATTCTTATGTTTTATGGCTTAATGACTTGTTGACTTTGATAGGGCATTTGGCCACAAGTTCTTCTTGTGTTTCAATAATTTTGTCAAATGGTTAACTCTTTATATGTTATTTTGTTATCTTGATCTATCTAGATTTAAAAGACTTATATCAACCATTTTTGTAGTTGAAGGCACTTTAAAATGTGTTTGATTATGATATATGACTATTTGCCTATGCATAAAATGCATTCATTTTAATGTTAATCCCTTTTGGCATTGATTGATTGTTATAGCCACATCTTGGCTTGGACTTTTGTTAATTATTGATAGGGTCGTGACCCACCTTTGGTATTGGCATTATATAATGATGTATTGTCGGCCATTCAACTTTTGAGTCATGGTATTGGCTTGTAATACAATGAAATGGGTCAAACTCTTAAATTTATTATTGGTTTTATTTAGTTATATTTATTTAGCTTTAAATACCTCTATGACCTGGGGAACTCTACTCAACTTTTTGGCATGATGTCCAAGGGGAATGCATTGAAGTTAGTTTCATAAGAAAAATGGGAAGATTGAATTTTAGTAAAGCATTGATCTTTCAGTCATGCAGGAGTTGAGTAGAGTTTTTTGTGGTTCATTTTGTTTTATTATGGATTGACTAGTGTTACTTCGACGCATGTATGTGTGGACTAATTGTAATTTTTGTTAATGGTTTCTTAATTTTGAGAACCATTAAAATATTATGAATGATAAAATAAGCTTCATTCTTTGCCTTATCATAGTATTTCAAGTAAGTTTTATATTTAAAAATTTAGGTATAATTATTGTGCATCTTGTGGGTTCAAATGGTTTTGTTTTTAAGCTAGTAATGTCAATGGAACTTGTAGGTTTGAATGATTTTATTTCGAGTTGGTAATATATGAATAAACCTATAGGTTTGAATGATTTTGTTTTGGGTTTGTATTTTTATTATATAATAAATGGTGGCCATTCATGGCTTGACCATGAATGGAATTTTATGTGAGATATGCTTATAGTTTAGCTATACATTTTTATTATGGGCTATGAAATCATTATTTCCGTTATGCCATAGTTTTGATGGCCAGATTTTTTCTTGGTTTGATTGGTTTTTGTGTTGGTGAAATCAATTTTTTTTTATGTTAAAACCCTAGCTAGGTCATTTTAGGTTTTCTTGATAATGTTGTTTACTATAATTAAATCTTAATGTGATTGGTAAAGTCATGGCCATGATTTGGGGGAAATGACATATTTAGCCTCAAAGTGTTCAAAATAATCATTATGGTTTTGAGTAAAAATAATATTTTATTATCATTTATTTTCATTCATTGTGCTAAATGTATTTTAGTGTAATGATTTATTCATTATGAGTTGACTTAGTTTTATCCTATTTGGATTATTTATATGATTATGATCATGATGTTATATTTTATTTTAAGTCATTATGATTTGACTTATGTTTTGGGAGTTGTGATCATTTGACTATTTTTATCATTATGATTTCAGTTATATCATTACAGTTGTTTAATGGGGATATAATCTTTTTCTATATCTAGTAAAGTTTATTTCGATCAAACTTTGACCCATATATTTACATAGGGTTTTTAAATAATCATTTTTGGTTGACTAAACCTATTATTTTATTCTTATGAGTTTTTATGTTTGACTCATTAATATATATTAAATTAGTATTTAAAGATGACTAAATGGTAAATGCATACCAAATATTTATGGGCCATATTATATTTTTTGAATAGAATATGGCTTATAAATCATAAAAATATTGAGGATGAGATGTAGTCATAATCATGTACCAAGTTAATGGATCTTAGTGATATTAATTAGTGATGTGTGTTTTATTTCTTTCTATTTTTCAATTTTTTTTTTGTCAAGCTCATTATGTTTCATTTATCTTTTCTCCACTATTTCTCTATTGCCCTGATCTATATCCAACTAATGGTTGGGGTGGTCAGGGTCACTTATGGTTGGGTGAATTGGGACTAGTGATACATGTTTATATTTATTAGATGGTGTGTGAAATATTGTTGATATACTTCATCTTCATCATTGAGTTTTGATTTATGATCATAAATGAATTAGATTAACTATGTAATTAACTTCATTTATTATTTTGATATATGATGCAAGTTAATGTGAAGCTTATCTTTCATATTTAGTTTACAAATGTAAGATTGATATTTGATTATGTTATTATCTTTCCAAGTATCAAATTATTATTATTATTATTATTATTATTATTATTATTATTGGGATATGAAATTTTATTAGTTCATTTAGGCATTTGATGATTGTGAACTTTAGATCCTAATCTTAATTACTACTTATAGCTAGTTATTTTTGTCAAAGTAATTAGACTTATAAATAAATCCCTTAGCTAAATTCTTAAACCTTAAAAGGTTGTTGCATGGTATTTAAAGTCAACATTGGTTAATTAGTTGTTTTATAAATAGATATTCATAACCTATTTTTGAGTTATTCTAACTATTTTAAAATTGATTAATTACAAAGATCATATTATTTAACTATTTGGATGTTTCAACTTGTATGTAAGTGCTTAAAACTTGGTTATATGTGTTACTTGTGTGATTATATGAGAACATTTTGGATGAAATTGACCTTAATAGGATTGGAAAATCAATATCTATATGTTTAAGATATGTTAATTATATTCTCAAGTTCAAATTGAAAAGTCAAATTTACTCTAATAAATTTAATATTGGATTATTTTTATGATATTTGATTTGAGAAATTTTTTTAACCAAGTAAAATAAATTGCGTTGATAATTTAAATTTTTTTATTATGATGTGACTTATAATCTTAAGTATAAAATAACTTTTTAATTACGTTAATCTATTCGAATTCCATGGAGGAGATGGACAATTTCATAAGAGTTGTTAAGACTTTTAATGAAAATATTAAGTATATAATCTTATATGGATTAGTAATATTTAATTCATTTGTAATTATAATGTGGTGTTTTAAAGATTCTATAAGTATCTTGAGACTTATGTTATCACATAAAGGTTGTAGTTGCTGAAAAAATCCTTGATAAGGATTAAACAAAAATATTTACAAGTATCTTAAATTTGTATAAATATTACAAATATTATTATAAGGTAATCATTCTAATTTAAAACTATTGCATAATTTTTGGAGTGTAAAGGACTATTTTGGAAAACTCTTTATAATCTATTGGAATTAAGTTACAATTAAAGCTATGTAAATATTACACATATTATGAAGTAATTTCACAAATACGATAAGTATTGAAATGATTTAATAGAAATTATTAGTAAAAATCAAGGAATTTTGTGTTAGAGGATCAAGGGTTTTACATTGGAAATGATCATTGGAACGTAACAATATAAACTATATCTTTATATGTGAAGTAAAATGTATGACCTAAAGTTTATGAATTAAGTTTGTAATTATTCTAAGGTCATGAACCTAAGATGATAGGGTTTATTATCCTAAAATGAATCTAAAAGTAAATCTACTAGAAGTATATTGGTACTTGGAACTAAATAAAAGTATTCAGACTCTTGAAGTCATAATAGTAATATTGAAATAAAAGGATAATCTTTTGTTAATGTTTTAAATCCTATTTATCCTTAGGCAAGTATATATTGACTTTGTGATTATGCCTAAATATGCATTTTAAATTGGTAATATGCTCCAAAATGGAACATAAACATGGTTGTTGAAACATCTAAAAGGCTTGATCATTATGTTTGTACCTTTGGCTTTTAATATTAATTTCATACTCTTCCTGATTATGAATTTTGCAAGGTGTTCCACGACTTTACATTGCTTTTTGAAATGTTTTTTTCCTAATCTTTACCTACTAATTTTTAATTGATAGATATTAATTAAGAAAGCTTAGTATGATTTTTTATTTTCTACCTTGTTTATTGAACTTTTTCTGAATTAACCAATGAGGTATTGGCTACTCTATAGCATGTACAAGTACTCTAGTAAGGGAATAAGTCAATAATGGCTCTGGTAGGAAGGCCACAATGAAGTACATGGATAGAATTGAGTGGGTATGACCACATTTACCCACTTATATTTGAATACTAATTGGTTAAAATGTTTCTTAATGAATTGATTGGTGAGTTATGTACTTGGTCCAGTTACTATGTTGGCTATAACATAGTTATGGATCTCATTATATTTTAGGAGTTGTGATAATTTGAATATTTTTATCATTATTATTTTATTTATATCACTAAATTTTTTTAATGGTGATATAATTTTATTATATATATTTTAAAGTCTATTTCAGTCAAAAATTGATAGTTAGCTTTACGTAGGGTTTTTAAATTATGATTTTTGGTTGGTTGAAGCTATCATTTTTATCTTATGAGTTTTTATGTTTAACTCATTAATTTATATTAAATTAGTATTTTGGGATGATTTAATGGTAAATACATACCAAATATTTACATGACACATTATATTTTTAAAAATATAATATGGATCATAAATCATAAATCTCTAGAGGATGAGTTGTAGTCATAATCATATACCAAGTTAATGGATATTGGTGAGATAGATTAATGATGTGTGTTTCATTTATTTTTGTTTTCAAAATTATTTTTTGGTATGAATCTTATTACATTTCATTTATCTTGTCTCCATTATTTATCTGCTACCCTGATCCATATTTAACTAATGGTTGGGGTGGTCTAGGGCCACTTATGATTGCGTTCATTAGGACTGGAAAGACATGTTTAGATTTATTAGATGGCATGTGAAATATTGATGATATACCTCATCTTCATCATTGAGTTCTGATTCATGATAGAAAATGAATTAAATTGTTTATGTAATTAACTTCATTTATTATTTTGACATATGATGTAGGTTAATGTGAATCTTATCTTTCATATTTATATTAAACATGTAATATTGATCTTTGATTATGTTATGATATTTAGAGTTTTAAATTATTATTTTTATTATTATTGGGATATGGAATTTTATAATTTCATTTAGGCATTTGATGATTGTGAAATTTTAGATGCAAATATTAATTACTACTTATAACTATATCTTTTTATCAAAGTAATTAGACTTATAAGGAACTTCCTTAGTTAAAATATTAAAACTTTAAATGTCATTGCATGGTATTGAAATGTAACAATGGTTTATTATTTATTTTATAAATAGATATTGATAACTTATTTTCATGTTATTCTGACTATTTTAACATTGATTAATTACAAGGATCATATTATCGAATTAGTTGGATGTTTAAACTTGTATATAAGTGCTTAAAACTTGGTTATTTGTGTTACTTGTGTTATATATATGAGAAAATTTTGGATGAAATTTAGCTTAATAATATTATAAAATTAATATCTTTATGTTTAATATATATTTATTATAATCTCAAGTTCAAATTGAAAAGTCAAGTTTATTCTAAGAAATTCATATTGGGTTATTTTTATGCTTGTTGATTTGAGAATTTTTTTTAACCAACTAAAATAAATTTTGTTTATCATTTTAAAAAATTATTATGATGTGACTTATAATTTTAAGTCTAAAATAACTTTCTAATTACCTTAATCTATTCGAATCTCCATGGAGGAGATGGACAGTTTCATAAGAGTTGTTGATACTTTTAAGGAAAATACTAAGTCAATAATCTTATATGGATTAGTAAGATGTAATTCATTTGTAATTATAATGTGGCATCTTAAAGATTCTATAAGTATATTAAGACTTATATTATCACATGAAGGTTGTAGTTATTACAAAAATCCTTAATAAATATTAATCAAAAATATTTAAAAGTTTCTTAAAGTTGTATAAATCTTTCAAATATTATTAGAAAGTAATCATTCAAATTGAAAACTATTGTATCATTATTGAAGTTTAAAGGACTGATTTGAAAAAATCATTATAAGCTCTTGAAATTAAGTTATAATTAAATCTATGTGAATCTTACACATATGATGAAGTAACTTAACAAATAAGTTAAGTCTTGAAATGCTTTAATAGCAATGATTAGTCCAATTCAAGGCATTACGTGTTAATGGATCAAGTTCTTTAAATTGGAAATGATCATTAGAATGTAAAAAGATAAGCTATATATTTATATTTAAAGTAAAATATGACTTAAAGTTTAAGAAATAAGTTTTTAACTAGTCTAAGGTCATGAACCTAAGATGATAGGGTTGATTATATTAAAATGAATCTAAAATTAAATCTAGTATAATTATATTGGTTCTTGGAAATAAATAAAAGTATTTAGACTCTTCAACTCATAACAATAATATTAAAATAAAAGGATAATCTTGTGCTAATGTTTTAACTCCTATCTATCCTTAGGTAGGTGTGTATTGACCTTATTCTTGTGCCTAGCTATGATTTGTAAATTAGTAATATGTTCCAAAATGGAGCATAAACATGGTTGTTAAAACATCTAAAAGGCTTGATCAACTTATACCTTGGGCATATAATGTCAATATTGTACTCTACTTGATCATGAAATTTTCAAGGTGTTTCAAGGCTTTGCATTGCATTTGGAAATAGTCTTTTTTACTGATCTTTACCTACTACTTGTGAATTGATAGATATTGTTTAAGAAAGCTTAGTATGATTCTTCTTTTATGAATATATTTTGATCTCTACCTTGTTTGTTTAAATTTTTTTAAATTCACCAATGAGGTATTGGCTATTCTATAGCATGTACAAGTACTCTAGTAAGGTCATAAGTTATTAACAACTTTGATAGGAAGCACACAATGAAGTACATGGATAGGAGTGAGTGGATTGACCACATTGACCCACTCCTATCTAAATACTAAATGGTTAATGCTTCTTAATGAATTCATTGTTGATTTATGTGGTTGGTCTAGTTACTATGTTGGCTATAACATAATTATGGATATCATTACATGTTTTCATGCTAAACACTAGTTGAAACTTTGTATCATAATTTTTATTCAGTATCTAAAAAATTAGTTGTGAAATATTGGTATCAAAGCAAATTTTACTGCTCTAGGAAAATTTGGATAATGTTTCTTGCTATTTTCTTGGTGAATTGTTGTTTATTTCAACATAGGATGGTGAAAAAAAGATATTTAATAGAAAAAAATAACCTAAGAAATGTTAACCTTGGTAGAGTTAGAAGTAGAGGTAGAGGACAAGATCATAGGGCCAATATTCCTAAAAGAGAGGAGCCTCCTCTCAATAATGATAATAATAAAATTGAAGCCCCTAACCTTGAGGAAAATAATCCAAATGTTAACCAAGAAGTAATTTTGACTACATTAAATTCACTTCAAAGTGAATTAGACACATGAGAACAAAGGTTGAACAATATAGTAGGTGTTCTAGATGAAGAACTTCCTATTATAGAAGAAGGAAAGTTTGTGAGTAAGAAATTTATAATAACCTTGTTAATTCAGTTGATCATATCATTAAGGAGAAAAAGAAGTTGCCTCCACCAACCTTTTTAGGTCAGGAATCTAGTGATGTAGTTAATTTATGGTTAATACACATGCAAAAGTATTTTAATTTCCATGACATGTCCTCAAATTTGAAGGCAAGAGTGTTTGATTATCAATTAGTAGGATCTACAACTCTTTGGTGGAACCATCTTTGTGATCTTGAAGGTTAATAACCAATTAATCTTACCTACTCTACCTTTGAAATGTAGTTTAGGAAGAGGTATCTTATATCTAATTTCAAGTAATAGAAAATAACTAATTTTTAGTTTTTAAAGAAGAAAATGTGTCTCTGAATAAGTATGATAATAAGTTTTTAAATATATTGTGTCATGTTAACTACATGCATGACAAAGAGACTAAAATCACTAAGTTTAATTTTAGTTTGAAAGATATTTTTATGCATGGTGTGAATATGACAAATCCTAAGACTCTAACTACTACTATTAAATCTACACATAGGTCAAAATAAGAAGGAGAAGGCTCATCAAAAGGGGAGATAAGATTTTAAACAAAATAGGTAACAATTTAATAATAAGAATTTGTGTCCTTCACCTAAGAGTTTATATAAATTTGACTCAAACTACATATTTATGAATTTTACGAGTGGTTTCATCAAATTTCAAGGAAATAATAATAATTTTAAGAATCTAAACTTTTAAATATAAATTTTTTAAAATAAATTAGACTTAAAGTGGTCAAAATGTGCCTGTCATTGGAACAAATACCATTCAAGTGACACCAAAAAGGTTTTTAGTATGTTGGGAATGTTTTTATAACCACTACCACAAAGATTATCCTAACCTAAAATTTAGACAATCATCCAACCACATAGTGTATGTAGGTGTGGATAGTAGAAACACATATTTACAAGCAACTGCAATTAAAATCAAAGGTAAAATAAATTTATTTTCTATTTCAATTTTGTTTAATTTAGGAGTAATTGATAGTTTTTTTAATCCTAAGTTAGTAACATGTTGTAAGTTGAGTGTAGTGACATTGAAGGATAGTTGGGATGTTAAATTTAGTTCTATAAAAAGGGTACCATTAACTAAGTGTCTTAAGATCATGAGATTAGACTTAGGCAATCTTCAGACCCAATTTAATCTTCTTGTATCTCCTCTTAGATCTTTTGATATTATATTAGACATGGATTGGTTTTAGCAACATAAATAAAATTTGGATTGGTGTAGAAGAATTATTTATTACTTGGGAAAACTTGTATAAATTCAAGTTTTTCTAAAAACAAAAGTACACAAACTATTATAAGCTTTAGAACTGAAGAAATTAATTCATAAGGGCTATAAATGGTATGCTATAAAAATTTAAAAAATAACACCTATAATATAATTAACATTTAAATAATATCCATTTTTGAATAATTTTATGATGTTTCTCAAGAAAAACTACCTGGTTTGCCTCCTAAATATGAATTTGATTTTTCTATTGATGTGATGTAAGTGGTAGCCCCTACGTTTAAAGCACATTATTATATGGATTTAGTATATTTAAGCATATAAAATCTCAACTACAAGAGATGTTGGAAAATGGTAATATTAGGCCAAGTGTGTCACCTTAGGGTACACTAGTGGTCTTTGTCAAAAATAAGGATAAAACCTTGCAATTGTGTGTTGACTATCACATGGTTAACAAGGTCACCATCAAGAATCATTATCCTTTTCCAATGATAGATGATATGTTTGATTAAATAAAATATGCAGTTGAATCCAGTGAATATCTTGGACCATCACAATGTTAAATTCAAAAATCATGAGATTTTCTAAGTGTTGGTTCAATGGGATCCTTTATCAAAAAGAAGTTCTACTTGGGAGGACAATTTTTTTAAGAAAAATTATCCTTGGATGTTCTGATCACTGAGATGACTCTTTTCAAAATGAGGGATGATGTCATGACCCTATTTGACCTACATTTATTTGATTTGATAATATCATTTAGTTGTGAAATTATTTGGGACATATTGTTTTGTTTTACTATTGTGTATAGTTTTGGTGATCTATGTTGATCCATTATTATTATTGTTAGTACTATTATTGATATAATTTTCATTATAAAATTATAGATTTATGTTTAATGTGTAACTTATTTATTATTCAATTTAAATATTTTATTTAAATGTTGCTATTGCATTTATTACTTTGAGATGTTTATATACTACTAATAGTCTATTCTTTAACTACAGGAATAGGTACTTCAGCTAAGTTGTGTTCAGACCTAAGTAGTGGAGAAAAATGGAGAAATAATGAATGATATCAAAAAATTGAATCCTATGAGTAAAACTGAGCTTGGTGATATTATTACTTGAGTCATTTTATTTACATGGTTTAAGTGTTGAGTGTTATAATTTTTAAATTCACTTTCATGATTGATTTATTTTAGTCAGTTTTGACTTGTGTAGAATCATTAATTTAATTGATGATCTCAACTTTGTGACTTGTCATATTTGTTGAGTTATGTTAGTCTCATGATTTTTTATTGTTATTTAAGGTCATTATTTTTAGTCATTCTTGTGCTTTATAGCTTAATTACTTGTCAACTTCAACAGGGCATTTGGTCACAAGTTTCTATTGTGTTATAGTCATTTTGTTAAATGGTTGACTATTTATATTTTGTTTGGTTGCATTGATTTTTTTGACACTAAAAGACTTATATCAACCATTTTTTTGGTTTAAGGTACTTGAAAATGTGTTTGAATATGATCTATGACTATTTTTCTATGCATTAAAAAGGATTTGTTTTAATATTAATCCCTTTTGGCATTCATTTAATGCTATATCCATGTCTTGGCTTGGGATTTTGATAAATATTGATAAGGTCACAACCCACCTTGGGGATTCGCATTAGTTAGTGATGTTTTTTCTGGACATTTAAATTTAGAGTCATGGCATTAGTTTATAATATGATACAATGGGTTGAGACTCTTCCTAAATCAATTTTAGGTTTATTTGGCTAGTTATGTTTAGCTTCAAAGAGATATATGCCTTGGGGAGACTCTACCAAATTTTTTGGCATGGCAGCCAAGGGGAATGCATTGTAGTTAATTATATGAGAAAAAAAGGGAAGCTTGAACTATAATAAAACATTGATCTTGTCAGTCATATGGAAGTTGAGTATAAATTTTTGGGAATCATTTTGTTTTATTATGTGTCAATTGGTTTTATTCAAGGCATGTATGTGTGGATTAATTATGCATTTTGGAAATGGGTTATGGATTTTAAGAACCATTGGAAGACTATGAAGGATAAAATAATATTCCTTCTTTGCCTTATCATCCTATTCTAAGTGAGTTTTGTGTTTAAAATTTTGGGTTGAATTATTTGAATGGCTTTGTTTTAAGCTAGGATTGTCAATGGAACCTATAGGTTCAAATGTTTTTTTTTGAGATGGTAATATAGAAATAACATCATGTATACATAATATTTTTAACCTTTTATCAAATACTAATGCTTTACATCTTGTAGGAACCCATCGAGACTCAATCTCTCTGAGTGCATGCATTAAGGGGTACACCAAAAAAGGGGTGGGAATACCTTTGGTGCGTTATAGGACTGTTGTGCCTTATTACCACATTATTCCCAATCCAGCCAGCTCCTAAAACCATTCCCTAAGCTATTACTCCTTGCTTACACATTCTTCCAGTCTTTTTCCTATTTCCATCTTCCTTTTATTTCCTTAATTCCCTTTTGGATAGTCAGCTATACTAGGCTGACTAGGGTTGAACATGTACACTTTAGGGGTATTTTTCACTTTTTGGGTTTGTTATCCCTTCAACTGACCTATCTTAGATCTAGTTAATTATCATTGAAAACATACAAGGTCGACCATGGCTGACCCTATATAGTTTATGTTTATATAAGGATTTAGGGTAAGATCCTCCTATATATATAAGATAATTTTGTCATTATTTGAGATATGCAATCAAGAGTTATTATTCCCTTGCACTTCTTCAAAATCTGCTCTTCCACTATTATACTTGAAGAGTCTTAGTTTAGGGTTTATACTTGGAGAATCTAGTCTTATGGATAAGTCTTAGATGCTTTGGAATTTTTTAGTGATCCTTATAAACCACAACAGCCCCTTGTGAATCCCCTTTAGCTAATGGAGAGATTGAGTTTTGATGGGTTCACATTTAGGTAAGTATATTCTAAATTTTTTCTCCTCTCTTTAGTAGATATAAGTAGCATAAGTGTTGGCTCAAATAATATTACTCTTAATATTCCATGTATTAATGTCTTACTCATACTTAAATTAATTAAGATTCTCTTGTACATGTTTTGATTGATTTACTAACCCCTTTATTGTGTCATAATATTTAGTGTGCACTAAATTAGATTTACTTTCTTATTTTTTAGACTTAAGTGAAATATCAAACCTTAGGACTCTTTTAGGGTTGTTACATGATTGTGTTATATTTTTGTCTTTAGAACCCTACCTCACATGGTGTATTGTGACAAGTGATTCCCTAATCAGGTCTAGTAAATCTCCATATTGGTCATGCCCCTACTTAACAAATTTATTCCCAACCAGAAGTGTAGGTATGCTCTATCTTCTCTAAGCTGGGATTCATTTATAAACATGATGCATTTTTTGATTTCATACATTATGGTGAGATTGATGTGAAAATAACCATTGCAAGATTTATTTCACTTTCTTTCATTCTTTTTAGCATTATTTTTATCATATATCTATCATACTAGATCAACTCTATCAACCCAGTTCTAATCTATGTGCACAAATTTTTAGGAATAGGTAACTAGATCAACTTAGATGACCCAATACAAATTTTTAGACTTTTAGACTTCTAGTTCAAACTACTAGGTCAACCCAATTGATCTTGTAAACTTTCAACCATCTAGATTCATCTACTAGATCAACCTTGGTTAACCCTATACATTTAAGGCACTCAATAGTAACATTCTATAAAGCTTGATCAGCCTAATCAACCTAGTTAGTAGAGTTTTCAAGCATATTCCAAGGTTCTTGACTAACAATCTTCATTCTTAACACCTCTAATCCATTGAGGTTCCTTTCTATCTCTATGTATCTTTCTTTCTATCTTTTCTTTCATAGTTTGTAGTGTTCAAAATTGCCCATGCATAGTCAACTAGATCGACCCTATCGACCCAATTCTATGTTCTATGTACTATCTAAATAATAGGGTTGACCCTAGCTGACCCTGTTAATTTTTAGACCTTACTTCTATAATACATGTTCAACCCCATCAACCCTATTCTATATTATGTGCATATGGTGTCAACACTATACCTTATTTCAATTTGGAATTAATCTCTATATGTTAGTAATTAGCTCAACCCTTTATTTTATTATTACTTCCATGCTTAGAATATTTCACATAGTCTAATTAGTGGGGTTCAATTAACTATTTAGTTTTACTATTTATATTTTATGCACACATGACCATATCACATTATCTAAATAAGCATTTTAACATTTGTCTAACCAAGGCCAACTTACTTAGATTTCATCACCAAGGGGGAAGTTAATTTGATACTCTAGTCAAGTATAAAGCATGGTTAATGGTATATTCTAGCTAACCAGTTGACACCTTTATCATTATGGTGTGTGAAGTGAGGGGGTAGGCCCCAATACTAAGCTTCTATCATTTCCACTAAAGTCCCTTTCAGTTCAAACTACCTAAAACCATCCTTAAATTGATATCTAGTTCTTTTCTTATAGCCTACTTTCCACACACTTAAAATCATTTCTTAATAATATAATAAACATCTTATGTTGACCAATTAGTTAGATCTTTACTTTTCAAGTTGATTACTTGCTCTTTGCTTAAATTATGTGTGTAAAAACTTACATTAGCTAGCATTGGTGAAAGGTTTTGTATTGTGTGCTTCAATTGTGTTGGCCAGCATTGATCCAATTGACTATTTATTTCCATTTAGTTCTTACTTTCCTAGATTAGCTACAGAAATTATCTTATTTTAGTTCATAATTTTTTATCAACCTTCTTAGTTTCCCTTCATACTTTACTGGGTTGACCTAGTCAACCTTGTACCTTTTTTTAGCTATTATCCACTATATTGGATTGACTCAATCAACCCTGTCCAGTTTGTAGATCATGTTCTATCTTTTTCCTATTTGTATTTACTATACTAGATTGACCTAGTCGACTTAGTATAATTTGTAGGCCCTGTTTGTTGTGCTTGGTCGACCCAGTAAAAATTGTACTATTTTTTATTTCCCTATACATCAATATTATTCCTTATTTCTCTAATTTTACATTTTGTTCATCTCTCTTCAATCAGAATGCAGTATCCTATCAAAATATTCTTGGATATATTGAATCCATTTAGATACTATATGGGATTTTCATTTCTTCCTCTCTTTTCCTCCCAAGAAAACCATCACTCTTGGGGCACCTCTTCTCTTCCTTTATCCATGAACTTAAATATGGTGAAAATAACACCTTAAGATGAATTTTATGGATATAATCCTTTCTATACCTACCAAGAAACTTATCATCTTCAAAACCTTCAAACTAATGTGGAAGCAATTAATACAAGTTTACTTAATAATCCCACTAGTAATCCTTCTTATATAAATCCCCTAACACTAATTTTAGGAGTGATCCTACTAACGCTAACTCACCTCTTGATACAACTCAAATTTTAGCCCAAGTCATCCAACATGAAAATTATGCAAAATTATAGCACCCATCAAATGATGCAACTTTAAAAACATCTAATCAATGTTGGTAATCAACCTCAAACTATGCATCCTCAAGTTAATCCCAATTTCATTCCTCCATCTCAAAGGGATGCCTCAAGAAATGTTATTCTTCAACCCATAATGAATAATAAAATACTTCAAACCATTAAAAATGAACCTTTATCTCCCTTTAGCTTATTTATTGATACTGGTAATATATATCCAACTATCAAATATGATGGAACTAAATACCCTACCTCATTTCTAAAAGCCTTTGTCAACCTTTACAAATAGTGGATCCAAACTAATACCTTTGACACAACTAAAATCTTAGTGAAAACCTTCACTGGTGATGCATTATAATGGTATAATAAACTTCCCCAACATTCTATTTAACAACTCAAAGATTTGGTTAATCCTTTAGTTAAGAGTTTTAACACAATGATCCTCCCAAAAATTATCTTAGCCACTTCATCAATGCCAAGCAATCTCTTAATGAATCATCTCATGAATTTATCAAAAGATGAAATCTTTAGCTCATAAAGATGATCATAACATGACTAATTATAACCTATCCAAACTCTTTATCACTTCTTTGACTTCCACTCTCCAATATAAGGTTCAAACCTTTGTTCCCCAAACACTTAATGAAACTCTTGATCGAGCTAAGCATCAATATTTTTTCATGAAATGATTCAAACCTAATACAAATATTCTTAAAGGATATATCCAAAAATAAAATGCTATCACTATTAATAATCTAAATACCAAACCTAGAGTTACAAAAACTGATATTCCCTTCTCATACACCTCTTTTGGTTCAGAAAATAAAATAATTTTTACCACCCTCAAAACCTTTCATCTATCCTAATGCTCCTCCTAAGTGGTATGACCCCAATCTATTTTTTTGGTTCCATGCCAACATTGGTCATTCTCATGAATGTTGTATAAGACTCAATAAATTTGTTGTATCTTATGTTCTTAGTGATTAATTTAACTATGAAGCTATGATCAATCTTCATCATCAAGAGTAGGCATTGCCTTTCAAAAATGACAAACTTTCAAATATTCTACTTTACATAATCAAAAATCCTCTTCAAATAATCAATCAGATTCTAATGATGTTTGTGTTATTGACTTTGATTATGACCAATACTTTAACAATTATCAATATGTCAACACTACTAAAGTCAATTATTGACATAAACTTGTTCATAAATATCTCATTACCAGGCCTAAAAATCCATATTTGGATGAAATAACTTCTTAAAGATGCTACCACTATAAATCCCAATTTAGAAGCACCTAAGGAACAACTTCCTCCTTTCAATCCTCCAACCACATTTAATCGTCAACCTCCCAAACCTTGTGCTGGTTCTTCTAAATCTCAGTGGAAATTTTTTGAAACTCTATGCCTTGTAAGATTCCACTTGTGGAGTTATTTTTCACTTCACCCTATCATCATAAAATCCTTATGCAACAACTTTAAGAGATTGGAGATCCATCTTCCATAGATTAATAACCACCTTCTATTGATTCTCAACCTACTAATGCCAATACCATTGAAACTATGCATTTTTCTTACAAACCATCTATTGAATTCCTTAAGGAGGAAATGATCAATGATGAAATTATTTTTCATTCTGATGATCCACCAAGATTTATCAAACTAGCCATTAATACCACTCTTATTTGAAAATTTCTATTTGATGAAGGCTCTAGTATTAATGTGATATCTTTCTAGCTTAGACAAAAACTTGGTTACAGAAAGCATCATCTTAAACAAACTCATCTTACATGTCATGGATTTGATAAGATAAATAAAAAACCAATATTTTTATTTGACTTCCATTCACCATTGGACCTAAAACTATTTAAACCAAGCTTATGGTCCTTGATCTTCATTTATCTTATAACATACTCCTTGGTCATCCATGGACTCATCGAATGAGGGCCATTTATTCTTCTGGTAGTTAATATATTAAATTATCACATAATATAAAATGATATAAACATGAATTTGATCCTAACCCATGGAGTATACAACTACCTAATCTTAAATCATAATATCATGTTCCTACGATTCCTAATATCAATAGTGTTCCTTTACCTGAGTTCATCAACATGAATCATGATTTACATGTTACTCTTTTGGATTCTAATAATGATCAACCCAATGAATTGCAACATAATTTCAATACTACTAAGATACCTCCATACATTTCACAATGGCTTCCTCTTTCTCTCTTACCAAAAAACTGTATTATTCCTCTCATGGATGAGATTACCAATTTCCACCCTCCATGCAATGTTTAAGAGCCTTCTCTACCAAAAGATGCCTTCACTTGCATTGATTTTGGAGTAGCTAAATTATTTCAAGGTCCTCTCATCATTTCTTCTCATACATTCTAATATTAGGATTTTATCATTTGAAACTCCCCTAGATTCTCAAGCATGTACAATTTCTCCAACATATGATGACAACTATATCATGGCCCAAACTCAACCTAGAGACATGGATGTCCAACATTATTAGAAAATTTTTGCCCAAATTCATGATTTTAATCAAGATGTTTATACCATTTCTATGTACCACACCTTATATCCTAAGGGTCATGTACCTCTTACCAATTCTCCTCTTATCAATACTCCTTGGGTGGGAGAACAAATTTTACCTTTCAAACATTTGAAAATTTGTGTTTCTCCTTTATCACCTTTGGATCCAATCATTATATCTGATCCTTCTCCAAACATTGAATCCACCAACATTCCAATCTCTTGTACTCCATATATTTCTTCTACTCCTAACATTACACTTGATGCCAAAGCAACTGATGTTCATCAAATACATTCTAAGTATGATTACCATGGAAATCACATCCTAGATCTTGAAGTAGATGTCAAGTATTATGGTCCTCTTCCTACCTTGCCTAGTGATGAAGCTATCCTTGAGTTACTTAAGGCCCAGAAACCTCAACTTCCTTGACAGTATCATAAACTTGGAAATTTCAAGAGTAAAACTCCTTGCTTCAATAATTTCATTACTAGCATTGATCCTAAAATAAATCCAATTTTAGCCTTACCTAATGCACCATATCACATTCAAGATGGAAATTTCATTCTTATTGAAGAAACCACTTGTATCAAATATGGTAATATATATTATCCTTGACTAATTATAGTTTCTCAAGAACTCTCACCTATTAAACATGATAATTTCAACTTATTCTTTGACAAATATCATGAGGCTTTTGATTGGTCTTACAAGGATATGTCTGGTATTGACCCTAGCATTGTGGTGCATAACATCATTACTTATCCTAATTCTAATCATGTGCATTAGAAATAAAGAAAATTTATGCTTGAAGTTTACACTGATGTCATAAGGAAATAATCAAATTACTTAATGCTAAATTTATCAAACTAGTGGATTATTTTGAATAGGTTTCCAACATTGTTCCTATTTAGAAGAAATTAACTATTGTCATTCTAATTTATATTTATTTATGTAATCTTAATCCTACTTATCCCAAGGACATCTTACCTTTACCATCAATAGATGCCATTTTTAATTTCATGACTTCTTATGAAATATTATCTCTTATGGATGGCTTCTTAGGATATAATCAAACTCATATTACCCTTGACAACTAACATAATACAAATTTCACCATGTAATGGGGTTCTTATTGCTATTTCAAAATTTCCTTTAGCCTAAAAAATGATGGAGCCACTTACCAATGAGTGATGACTCACATCTTTCATGATCTCATTCACAAAATTATTGAAACCTATGTGGATGATCTTATTGTTAAATTGAAACATCGTAAGAATCATCTTTCTGATCTTGTTATCATCTTTGACCATCTCTTTAATTATAAATCTAGATTTAATCCTTATAAATGTGTCTTTGGAGTCACATCTAAAAAATTGTTAGGATTCTTAGTATTTCTCCATGACATTGATGTTGACCCCACTAAGATTAGTGTTATCATCAACATACCTATTCCTCATTCTATTCCCAACATTCATACTTATTTAGGAAAACTTGGGGTAATTAGATGATTCATCCTCAATGGATTATCACATCCATTATATTAATTCCATTGTTAATAAAGGTATTGATTTATAATGGATAGATCCATGTCAAAAAGCCTTTGATAACACGAAAGAGTCTTTGCTTCACCCACCCACACTTTATCCTCATTCCAATGATAAACATTTCATTCTATATACTTCATCCACATGTATTTTATTTTGGGAAATGCTTTCCCAATAAGATTATATGGGAAGAGAGTATGTTATCTACTACATTAGCCAAGGCCTTAATGATTATGAAACATGTTATACCAAAATTGAGCATATTTGCCTCACCATCTATTTCATAGGTGAAAATATTTGCCACTATATACTTTACCAAACAACTTATGTCATCATTTATTTTAACCCCCTTAGTCATTTATTCTCTAAATACTTTCTTCCTAGAGATAAAATTGGCAAATAGATGGTCCTACTTATTGAATTTAATCTTTGCTTTATCATTGAAAAAGTTGTTAAAGGGCAAGTCATAGATAATCAACTTGTCATAGCTCTCATTACATCCACTTCTTCTCTTCAATATGATCTTCTAGACGAGAATATCCTTTACATTTAAGGTCTTAATCAAGCTATCCCTCTCAAATATTAATTTCATAGCTTTATGACCAATCTTGAATCCAATCAACTTGATGCATCTTCTATTCCATTCAATACTACTAAATAAAATTAGCTATCAAGGAGCTCCATGAAGTTAATGTTGACTTGCATGAGGACATTTAAACCCTCCAATTTGATGGTGCTAAATGCCTTCAAGGAACTAGGGTAGGTTACATTCTCATGAGTCCTCTTGGTAAGATCATTCCTTTAGATTTTTGATTCACCTTTGATGTCACTAATAATATGGCCAAATACAAATCTCCTATCTTAGGCATGCTAGTTGATCTTAATTTAGACATTTAATACTTTCATGGTTTAGGTGAATCTAAGCTTATTTTCCATAAAGTTAGTGGTGATTATCAATGTAAAAGTGAGAACCTCATCACATATCATTAAATTAAAATCACTCTTGTTAAGGATTTTATCTCTTTCACTATTGAACCTATTCCTAGAGATAAAAATTCCATTTATGATCCTACTGGCTCATCAACATCTCTCTTTCATCCTCATCAAATTATTTTTGATACTTCTTTTCTTATACAAATAAGAAAGTCTCCATCTTCTATTTAACCACCAGATTTTCTTATCTACCACAATGAGACTATTACCATTTGACAAATCCCATGGTACCAAGATATCATTCAATTCTTAGAACATCAAAATTATCCTCCTAATTTATATTCTTGTGAAAAGACACGTATTCATTAACAATATTTCAAGTATGTCTTCTAGCACAAAATCCTTTATTATCACAATGTTGAAAGTACCTTACTCTGTTGTGTTATGCAAGATGAGATACCTCTTCTTCTTGAATAAATACATGGGGTGATTTGTGGTGGTCACTATAGAAAATATGTTACACCATGCAAGTGCCTATGTATGGGTTAATTTTGGCATGCTCTTGAAAAGGATGTAATAGAATATACTAAAATTTTTAATCCTTTTCAACTTCATGATGATATAATCCATTCACCTCCATATAAAATTTAAACTATCAAATCTCCTTGGCCATTTTACACATGTGGATTCAATCACATTGGCAAACTTCCTCACTCCCAAGATGGGAATGTTTTTATCATCATCAATACTAAATATTTTATCAAGTGGGTAGAAGATATGCACTTTGTTAATGTCATCGGTCCTACAATTTCCAAATTTATTCTTAATAAAATAATTTTCCACTTTGGTGTTACTCATACCATAATTTTAGATAATGATGGTAACTTCAAAAACAAACATGTTAAATAACCTTGCAATAAATTTAAAATCAATCACAAATTTTCCAGGCCTTATCATCCATAATGCAATGGCCAAGCCAAGGCCACTAATAAAATAATTAATAAAATCCTCCAAAAGATAATTCATGAAACCCACATAGATTGGCATATTCATATTTACCCTAAAATTTGGGCTTATCATAATAACATACACACTACCATTGGGGCAACTCCATTTTCTCTAGTCTATGGTTCTAAGTCAGTTCTTCCTTTAGAAGTTGAGATTCCTTAGCTTCATATATATCTTCATGGTATTATTCTTGATGAATAATTACTTGAATCTCACCTTCATACCCTTGATTTTATTTATGAAAATCATCTTTCTAACTTAAAATGTAACCATGAATACAAGGCTCACATTGCCCGACAACATAATAAATGTGTTAAAGTCTACACTTTTAGTGTTGGTGATCTTATCCTTAAATTAGACTACACTCATGATAAATAAGGTAAATATGCCCAAAAATGGTAGGTCCCATATTTAGTTAAAGATATTCTTTGTCCAAGCACCTACCACCTTCAAACCAATGAAGGCCATGTTCTCAAAGAACCCACCAACACATAATTCCTCAAAAAGTACTTTGCCTAAACATTACTTCTTGTCATTTTTTATATATACATCTATCTAACACTTTCTATAGGTTACTTAAGCATGGGTCTCTCCTTCTGTAGTAATTTATTTCATTTCACAAACCTTTAGTCTTCCCTTTTGGTCTTTTAGTTTCTTGATGTAACATAGTCTTCTTTATCTTCTTGCATTTTCTCTTATTTTTCACACCCCTTAGGTTTCTCTTTTGTGAGTTACTTTTTAAGACCATGGATAGGACCAAAAATTCCTCACAAAACCACCATATTTTGCTTATTTTCACGTAATTTTTTCTTGCCAAATTTTATTTTGTCACCCCTTGGGTTAGTATTTTGTGAGTTACTTTATAAAGACCACATATAAGACCTAGCATCCCTCACAAAACTACCATATATTTTATTTATATTTTCCTTATTTTATGAATTTGTAGTGTAAGACCATGGATAAGACCTGACCATCATCATAAAATTACCACCTTTTCATCTTCTTGATCCTTGTTCTCAACTTTATTTTTTTCTTCTTTTATTAGATGGAATTTGTACAAATAATTTATGTTAGCATGTTTTCCTCCATTTTCCTCATTCTTATGATAAATAATCATTCTTTACTATCATTGTATCCCTTATTTCCCTGTATCACATTTTTTGAAGTTTGAATCTATTAAAAAATTTCCATGTATCACTCCTCTTGATTTCCTCTTTATTTCAATCGACATTAGATAAAATAAGCTTAATGCCAAGATACCACTTTTATTTCATCTAGATTTACGAGACTCTTAGACCCCATGTTATTTGAAGTTCTCAATCTTAGAGACCTTGCCCCAAGCATTCAAATGAAAGTCATATTTAATACCCATGTTTTGTTTTGTAAATCCATATAGAGGAAGAATATAAAAATCCAAAAATAAATTTAAAATACAAATCATTTGAATCAAAAGGAAATGATATATTTAAAAGGAAACATACAAATCTCAAAATTCAAATTCACACTAAAAGACACAATTCCAAGTATATATCCTATATCTAATCAAAACTAAAACTCCATAGTTGGCTTGACATAGAGCTCAGGTCCTTTGGGGTGAAATAGGCTAATAGATTGGAATATGGGAAATCAAAAAACTCTATGGTGCTACCTACTTTCTCATGCAAGTACCCAATCTTTGTAGTAGACCATTGACTTTGTAAGGGGTCTTGAGGAATGAGGAACATGTTGTGGAGAGGTAAGTCTATTTTTATTTTCATGTATATAGTCTTCATGGGTTGATATCTATACTAAATTTGTTGACCTAAGACTTGTGTGGCTAAGATAAGTTCTTAAAAGTCCTTAAGGTCAAAAGTCCTTTGGTTTTGACAAACGTAATTTGAGTATCTTGACTTTGACTGAGAGTTCCTCTACCTTATTTTTTCATTCATTATCCCCTCTACCCATTTAAATTCTCCCCTTGATAAAAAAAATTGTGATTACAAATCTATTTTCCCTTCTTTAATTCCTTCTTCATCTCTTAAAAACATGATACCACTACTTTGTTTTAGTTTTATCTATCCTCAGAGAAAAATATCATGTTTGAGCAAATATGGATTCTTTACATGATTTTACATTTATACACTTAATTTATTTTATTTTAACCATTATCATTATTTTAGTGTCCTACTATTATTAACACTTGAGTTTGTACCCTTTTTCATTATTGAGTGAGATTGGTTTGTTTTAAATAAAGGTAAAAATAGGTTTTGATGGGATCCCAAAACCCAAGTACAAGGAAAGAAAGATAAAGCTTCAACTCCCACAGGCAGAACCTAAAAACTACTACAGAGAAGTAGCAAAAATAGGTTTTAAATGGACCTAAAATCACCAGAGAGACCACTGGTCAAAACCCAAATTTAACATATATCTGGCTACACCATAGATAGAAGATTACAAAAAGAAACCAGAGAACAAGACCAAAAAACATAACTAGCAAGAAGAACCAGACTATTCTTCCAGTTCCAAAATCATTTTCACAGTTTTTGTACCTTTCACAATAGTATCCTGAGTGGTAGTTACCACCAACTTGGCTCCCTCTTGTGTAGCCTTCTTTCTTGAGCTTTGTCTCATCCTTTTGTTAGGCCCCTCCAAAGATTTGGTCTCCTCACTAGTTCTTTTTCCAATATTGGCAGCTGCAGCACAAATGTTGGACGTTATTTCCTCCATTTTCATTCTGTTCTCCCTAATGAGTTCTTAAAGGTTATTCTCGTAATCTTTGAGCTTGACTGGGATATCTCTTATCTATTTTTCCATGTTGTTAATTTTGTTCCATGCAGCTTTTTGGTTATCTTCCATAATTTCCACTTTCCTTTTGAGATCCTTAATCTCCTTACACATCCAAGAATCAAGTTGGAGAGAAGCCTTTGCTTTGAAATTAACCCAACTCATAGGTGTGTGCTTTCCATCATTCTACCTTTTCTCTCTCCATTCCTCAGAATTCTTATTGGGACTGTTCTCACCTTCTTCAAAGTGATCCTCTCGACCGCTTTGATACTGTTCTTTTGTTCCAATTTGAATTTCCATGTCCATTTCTTGATTGTCATCTTGAACTATATTTTCCCTTTTGTTTCTTGAAATAGGGTCCTCAACAGGGCCATGCTGGACAATATCTTCCTCTGACACTTTCTAATTTTCCTCAGTTTCTTGTTTACTATTTTCAGATTCCTCCTCTTTGCTAACTCCTTTCTCATTCTTCTCTTGACATTCTTCGTCCTCTTTTGAATTTGTATTCCAACTTTCAGTACCTTCTTCTTCCTCTATATTTTCCTCCCTAGGTTTATCAATTCTCTCCCACTCTGTATCTTCTTCTACATTCTAATTTTTGGCACTGGGGAACTTGATTTTGTCTTTCCCTTTTACAATTTCACTCTTTCTACTCCCAGACTCCTTATTTTTCCCCTGGTTAGGGTTCTTAACCATAGCTTTATTCTTGCAGTAGCCTTCGATTAACAGAATTAGGCCTTCATGCAGGATAGGATGCGTTTCCTTCTTGCTATGAGAAAATAAACTTTGGACCAAAGAGAAGCGCAGGTAAAAGGGAAAAGACAATCTTACCTTGTGTCTGAAATGATTAAGGAAAACAAAGTGGAATTTATGCACTCTCTTGCTTCTTCCGTCCAGGATGAAATACTCCCTTATACAGCATAAGACATCCCTCCATATCCCCTCAATCTGTTTCAATTCATAGAAATCCCCATTCTTAACCAGCTTCTGCTCTTCCACATCTGTCTTGGGGAACTTACAAAAGGCCTCGTTTGAAATGCTTGTCTGCTTAGAGAATTTAAGTCCATCCGTAGGCAGCCCTATAACCTCTGCTATAAAATCCTTAGTTAGGTTCACCGTGATACCATGCAAAGTGACCCTCTAATCAATCCAATTTTTGAAAAAAGCCGTAGTGATATGCGGTTTTGACCCATGTAGCCTTTCCATATAGTTCACGACTTTTCCTTTCTACAGAATTCTATAGACATCTTGTTTCTCTCTCCATTCATCATAGTTTTTCGGTTCTTGCTTCCTTGGTTCTCCCTTCCTTTCATGAGCCATACTCATCTCCTTTGAAACCCAGTCACTATGACCTTTACAATGATCCCACTTGCTGCCAATTTGATTTGAAAGTCAGCTTTGTTTGGGCACGTTCAGGATCCGCTTCTCACTCTCAAGAGCCTTCCTCTTTAATGATTGTAGACCTTTCCCCACAAAGACACTCCTCCTACTCATTATATTTCTATTACAATCTAATATTTCCCTCCTTTGCATGAGTTGCATCATGAAGAATGAGCGCCCTTAGTTCCACATTCTTTTCTAATGTTTCCTGCCACCTCACTTTTTGTCCTATCCGGACTGCACAGTTTGCTAACCAATCTGCAACTCCATTGGCTTCACGATAGGTGTGGGTTATAGTCACTTTATCAAAAAAAATTATTAAGGTTTTCATCTCCATTACCATAGCCTCTATGGTCCAAGCCACAGTATTTTTATTGTTAAGAATATTTATGATGTTCAATGAGTCTCCTTC
Source organism: Torreya grandis (assembly GCA_037957365.1). Lineage (NCBI taxonomy): Eukaryota > Viridiplantae > Streptophyta > Pinopsida > Cupressales > Taxaceae > Torreya > Torreya grandis. The sequence continues at coordinate 3,387,845 of JARHVA010001039.1, read as the reverse complement.
TAGCCACAATTTGGGATATCTCGAATCCACAGCTATTTTGATGGTCTGAAGGGCAGCAATAGCTTTGGCAATGTGACAATTCGATTTACCGATGGGGATTGCAACAACATCAATAACCTTTCCCATATGGTTTCTCAAGACTCCACCACAACTTGCTTTCCCCGGATTCCCTTTAGCAGCTCCATCAAAGTTTCCTTTAATCCACCCTTGAGGGGGAGCATTCCATGTAACTCCTAATCTGGGATTATCAGGTTTACCTTTAGAATTTTCTGTACTTAAGGGATTATCCACTTGGAGAGTTGAGCTTGGATTCTTTTGTGATAAAAAATTCTCCTTAATATCTCTAATGATGTTCTATCCTACCACCCATCCAGGGAGTTCTTTATTTCTAAAAATTTGGTTATTTCTTTCCTTCCATATTCCCCACCAAATATGGTGAAGATTAAGTTTCCGTAAAAAAATTACTTCAAAATTCTTGGAGGGGTAGTACCAACTTTTAAGAGATAATTCCACATTTTTATGATGGATCCATGCGATGCCCCATAGATTGAGGATCTCTTTCCAGACTAGTTGTGTAAAAGAATAGTTTATGAACAAATGATCTCTATCTTCAAGGCCCTTCTTACAAAGAATACACCTGTTCACAATATATATTCCTCTTTTCTGTAAATTGTCCAAAGTAAAGATTTTGTTTTGGAGGAGGGTCCAGAAAAAGATTTTGATTTTAGGGATGAGCCCCTTGATCCAGGCCTTTGTCCATAGTGGTTTCTTGCCATTTCCCTTTGAAGTGAAAATGGAAGAAACTTTAAACTGTTCGCTTGGCTCATTGTGCCAAACAATCTTATCTTCAAGATTAGGGTATAGAGATATAGCATTTAGGGATAGTTGAATATCCTTGAAATCTTGATCATAGTCAGTGAGGTTCACCTAGGAGTTGTTCTGCCAGTATTGGTTAACCATTATTCCCACTCTTTGCTTGCAATGGTCTATAACATCTTTATCTTGGATTTCATCTTGCAAAGGTTTTCCTTTTAACCAATATCTTCCCAAAATTTCACCTTTTTGCCATTGCCAACTTTCCAAGAACTTCCTTCTTCTAAAACATGTTTAGTCCCCTAGACTACCCCCCATATGGCAGAAGGATGGGAAATGTCTGGAATAGAAAAGAATTTAGGGAGTGACTTTGCCTTAAATAAGTATTTGTGCTTCCGTATTTTTCTCCATTCTTTATTTTCCTGATAAACCCTCTAACCCTGCTTAGCTAAGAGAGCTGTGTTCATACTTCTAATTTTCCTTATTCCTAGTCCACCTTCCCTGACAAGTTTACAGATGTTATCCCATGCTATTAAAGGCATTCTTCTTTTCTCCTTAGTACCTAACCAAAGAAAGTTTCTCTAAATTTTTTCAATAGCTTCAGCAAATTTATTGGGGATTTTTAAAAGACTCAAAGCGTACGTGGGTATGCTTTGAAGACTTGCTTTGAGGAGGGTGAGCTTTCCAGCTTGGCTTAGAAAACTACCTTTCCATCCCGCTAATTTCTTACTAAATTTGTTAATAAGTCCTTCCCAAAAGCCTTCAGGAACTTTCATCCCAAAAGGGAGACCAAGGTAAGAGGAAGGAAAAGATCCTATGGAACATTCAAGGATTTTTGCTATTTTTTTCTATCTGTGACTTAGGGTATTAGTAAAGAATACTGTAGTTTTGTTCTAGTTTATCAGTTGTCTAGAGGCAGAAGAATATAAATTTATAGCTTCCTTTAAAGTTCTACCTTCTGTGACTTCAGATTGCCCCACAAAGATAGTGTCATCAACAAATTGACCATGGGAACATATTAAAGGATGCGAAGAGGGTTTCAGGCCCTTAAATAAACCTTTACTAACTAAGTCCCCTAAGTATTGCCCCATACTATCAGCCATAATTATAAACAAAATAGAGGAAATAGGATCCCCCTGTCTTAATCCCCTTGATGGATTGAAAAAATGAGATGAACTCCCATTTACCAACACAACAATAGAAGTAGTAGATATCAACTGCTTGATCATGTCAACCACTCTTTGTTCAAAGCCAAAGGCAGTAATGCTTTTAGAAAGGAATAACCAATCCACCCTGTCATATGCTTTAGCAATATCCACTTTCATTATGAACCCCTCATTGTTTGAGCTGAATAGTGAGTGAATATTCTCATGCACCATTATTACAGAATTGAGGATTTGTCCACCTGGGATGAATCCATTTTGTTAATCAGCTATTATTGATGGGATCACTTGAATTAATCTAGTTGTTATAAATTTGGATATTATCTTATAAAAGGAGTTGCACAGGCTAATCGGTCTAAACTGATCAGGACTGTCAGCTCCAGCCTTTTTTGGAATTAGACACAGAAAAGTGGCATTAACTTCCTTCAGCATCTATTTGGCTCCAAAGAATTCCTTCACCGCATTACTGACATCTTTGCCAATAAGTTTCTAGAGCTTTTGAAAAAAGAACATGGGAAAACCATCTCGTCCAGGTGCTTTATCTCCTCCTAAAGATCTAACTTATTTGAAGATTTCCTCCTCCTTAGGTATGGAACATAACATGTTATTTTACTCCTTCGAGACCAAAGGAGGAACCACGCATAGGATATCAGCCTGAATTTTCAAGTTGATGTTTCTATCAGCCTTCATCAGGGAGGAGAAAAATGAAAGCATTTCCTCCTTTATTTCCTTTTCCTCTGTTATCTTCTGATCTCCTTTTTTCAAGTGTTGAATATGAGTTTTAGCTCTGTGTTTTAGAGTGGAAAGATGGAAAAACTTTGTATTTTTGTCTCCTTCTTTCAACCATTGCATGCTAGATCTTTGTCTCCAATAGGTTTCTTCCTTTGTTATAATATCTTGGTATTGAACCAATTAATCACTTTCTTCTCTACAGAAGTCAGAAGTATAACCATTTTGCTGAATTTTTTCCTAAATTCTACTAATTTCCTCCTTAATAGTCTTCTTTTTCTCAAAGATATTTCCAAAACAATCCTTATTCCATTTCTTAACTTCCTTTTTAACATTTTTGAGCTTGTTTAGAGCTATTCCCTCAATAGGTATATTCCACCACTCTTTTTTTTTGCTTTCAAACTGTTGGTGTTGCATCCACATCTTTTCAAATCTGAATGGATGATTATTTTTCTGGATCAATTTGACCACTATGAAAATAAGAGGGAAATGATCCGAGCCTATTCTATGGCATGCTTCCAATTTACAAGTGTAATCTTTTGTCCAGTTTGGGGAAATGAGAGCCCTATCAAGCTTGGCCTGTATACATTCATTATCAAGTCTCTTATTGTTCCAAGTATATTGAATTCCTTGCAGCTCCACATCCATTAAGCCTTCTTTACTTATAAACTCCATGAGATCAAATCTCCCTTCCATTTGAATAGTATTACCACCCTTTTCTCATAATCATAGAGAGGAACATTAAAATCTCCCATTATAATCCATCGCCCACAATAATATTTACTTCTGAGATTTGAGAAGGTTTCCTAGACCTCTTTCCTTTGGTTCTTGGCATTGGAATCATAGATATTTACAACATACCAACTTTCCTTTTGGTCAAAACTAGTTATTTTAATAGCCAATTTCTTTTTACTTTCCATCAAAATAAAACCAGAATATTGGTTTTTTTTCCATAGCATCATGGTTCCCCCTGAAGCACCTTCAGAGCTGCTGGCCTTAATAGTATAATTTTTAAAATCTTTGATTTGTTCTACTTTCTCTTTACTCATTTTGGTTTCTTGGAGCAGAAGGAAGTCCAGCTTTTACTCTTTGACAAAATTCCTAACTAAATTTACTTTATATATGTTATTTAGCCCCCTAATATTCCAGCTAAGAATTCTCATTGGTTTTTATTGTTATGGAGCCATTTCGGCAGGGTTTCCTGCTTTCCATCTGCTATATTGTGCTTGCTTTCCATCTCTCTATTCCTCTTTGCAGATTTTTTCCCAGGTTTATTTGGAGATCCTACATGCGGTTTTAATTTGGCTTGCGGTTCAGATCCTTTTCCTTCTTTGCTCCTAAGAGGACCATTTCCTTTTGCACTGCCATTTCTCATCGCCATGTGTTTTGTATTGTTCTTTTTCTCACCTTTTATCTTTTGGTTTTTTGAGTTTTTACCGGTCTCTTTCTTTTCTTCTGCCATTAGGGCCTCTTTCACTGGAGTGTTATTTTCATCCTTTGATACCTCCTACTTTTCCCCCATCTGGGCTTCACACATCTCTCCTTCTTCTATATTATTCCCCCCTTCAGGTAATACTTCTCCTTCCTCTAATTCTTCAATATCCTTTACCTTAAAAAGTTGATTTTCTAAACTTTGGGTATTCTGGTTTAGAAAATTAGCTTCTTCTTCTGTTAGATGATCTAGTTTTTTTTTCTCTGATTTCATCCCCTTCTCTTCCATTAGGGGACTAGATTTTTTTAATAGGGGCTCTATTGATCCTAATAAATTCAGGTCGCTATCTTCTTTTATTGTAGAAATTTTATCCTCTTCTATGTGTAGATCTACTAAAGCTTCTTGTTTCTTCCCTATCTTTCGATAGTCCTCTTTTACCTTCCATATTTTATTTTGTTGAATATTTATATTTTTCCCTTCATGAAAATTTCTTGGATGGGATCTACCCCTGTTGGGGCAATTCTTGACCCAATGTCCCTATTTCTTACATGCATAGCAATAATTTGGAAAATCTTCAAAGACAATCTCTTGGGTTTTCTTACCAAGCTTAGAAATTAATTCCACTTATTTTGGGAGATGGTTCAAGTCTGCCACTTTAACATAAATTCTAGCACTTTGGAGTTTAGTTCTTGAAGCTGTGGCATTATCCACAACCACTAACTCACCAAATGAACTAGTAATTCCATTGAAAATGTCCTCATGCCAGAATTCTAATGGAAGACCAGGCAGTCTAGCCCATATAGGGGTAGTTAAGAAGAAAGAGTCTGATAAATCCATTTCTGGTTCCCATTTCTTGATTGTAAGAGTGCATTTTCCAGAAGACCAAGGCCCTTCACTAAGAACCTTATTCAAATCTTCTTTACAATTGAAGATAAAAGAGAAAAAACCATTCACCATTGGTGTAATGTCTACTTCTCCGCATACAGTCCATTTCTTTTTTATCATAGATCTGAGTGAATCTATATTTGGTCTAGCTCCTAGAAAATTTCCAACTAGGGTGAGTTCCATGAATGATACTGAGAAATCAAGTAGAGGGTCTGGGATAAAAACTTGAAACTCACCTTTCTCCCAGCATGATTTAGATGTCACCGGTGGGAAAAGGGATTTCCCTATTGGTTTTTTCCCAAACAACGATGACCAGGTCCTTTGTTCAGGGGCCCTTGTCTGTCTTTTAGAGTTCTTTTCTTTTTTATATTTAGCTTTATCTTTCACTTTCTTCGTGTACTATTCTAACACACTTTTCAATGGTGAGTTTTTGGCCCCACTATAGGGCTCATTAGCAGATGAAAACCTTCTTTTGTTTGCATCAGTCAGTAAACCTGACCCTCCACATTTTCCTTCTTCCTCTGCTGTACCACCAAGATCTATTCCTCCTGCCAAATTCTCCCCGATTCTTTTCCCGCTCATTCCGAATTCAAAATGATCAAAAAAATGTTTTCTCTTATGTTATGATTGTATATGGGAGAACTACATAGTGAGATTGGCTTGTTATTTCTCACTCAATAACATTGTTTTCTCCTTTTATTCACCTTTTTACATTGTCGAGTGAGATTTGGATTATTACTGCTCACTCATCAATGTTGTTTTATCATTTTGTTTCTTCTTTTTACCATTGATTTGTTTTATTACCATCATAGTTGACATGTATCATTGGTTTGACTTAGTGATTTTGCCTTTCTTATTTAAGGATAGCTTGTTTGAGATTTTCTATCTTTAGTATCCTTAGATTTTTGGTTACCCTATTTACTCTTGTTGTTTGAATTGGTCATTTGGTCTAACATAGCACTTGTCATCCTAGCTTGCCAAATTTCCTAAGTACATCTCATCCTCATAGCACTAGCTATCTTGGCTTTCGTTACATTTATTAGTTTTTGCTAATTAGTTTTATATTCTTGGGCTTGTCAAAAGTAGTCTATATGCCCTGCATAATCAAAATTAACAACAAAATAGACAACCATCCCATAATAAACATAAGTTAAGGTACATATCACATTTCACTTTTTGTTATTTACTTTTCAATAATTTAATTTTAGTTATTTTATGTTTTAAAATACTACAAATTTTTTTAGCATTAACATTGTGTGTTACTATGTTCTTTCTCAAAGCACCATCCCTTGTTACACCTTAGTAACACATGATGAGATTCGAGTGGGAGATATATATAAAACTAATATTTTAAACCTTTAATCAAATACTAAGACTTTACATCTTACAAGAACCCATCAAGACTCAATCTCTCTAAGTGCATGCCTTAAGAGATGCACCAAGAAAGGGGTGTGAAAACCTTTGGTGCTTCGTAGGATTAGTTTCACTTATTACCACATTATTACCAATCCAAACAGCTCCTAAAACCATTACCTAAGCTATTACTCCTCCCTTGCACATTCCTCTAATATTTTTCCTCTTTCCCTCATCCTTTTCTTTCCTTAATTCCCTTTTGGATAGTCAGCTATACTAGGTACCCCAGGGTTGACCCTATACACTTTAGGGGTATTTTTCACTTTTTGGGTTTGTTATCCCTTTGATCAAACTAGCTTAGACCTAGTGAATCATCCTCAAAAATATATATGGTTGACCATGGCCAACCCTATATAGTTGACATTTTATTAAGGATTTAGGGCAAGATCATCCTATAAATACAAGATCATTTCATCATTATTTGAGATATGCAATCAAGATTTATTATTCACTTGTGCTTCTTCATAATTTGCTCTTCCACCATTTTAATTGAGGAGTCTTAGATTAGGGTTTCTATTTAGAGAATATAGTCTTATGGATAAGTCTTGGATGCTTTGGCCTTTCTTAGTGATCCTTAGAAACAACAACAACCTCTTGTGAATCCCCTTTGGCCAAGGGAAAGATTGAGTCTCGATGGGTTCACATTTATGTAAGTATATTCTAACTTTGTTTTCCTCTCTTTAGTAGATAGAAGTAGCATAAGTGTTGTATTAAATAATATTACTCTTCATATTCCATGTATTATGGTATTACTCATACTTAGCTTAATTGAGATTCTCTTATACATGTTTTGATTGCTTTACTAACCCCTTTATAGTGCCATAAGATTTAGTGTGCACTGGATTATACTTACTTTCTTATTTACTAGACCTAAGTTAAATATCAAAACTTATGACTCTTTTAGGGTTTTTGTATGATTGTGTTTGATTGTAGGATTTGGAACCCTACCTCACATAGTGTATTTTGACAAGTTATCCCCTAATTAGTTCTAGTGGATCCCTATTTTATTCATGCCCCTGATTAATAAATGTATTCCCAATCAGAAGTGTAGGTATGCTCTATCTTTTCTGATCTAGGATTGATTTATAGACATGATGCATTTTTGATTGCATACACACTATAAGTTTAAACTGACTTTATTTTGGGTTTATATTATGTTGTATAATAAATTGTGTCTATTCACAATTGACCATGCAAGGAATTTGGTGTGAGTTATCATTATAGGTTTTGATATCCATTTTTATTATGGTTTTTATCATCATTATTTTGGTTATGTCATTATTGTGAGGGTCATGACTATGCTTCATTTAACTAGGTTTTGTGTTGGTGAAATCAATTTTTTGAAGTTGAAACCTTAACTATGTCATTTTGGGTTTTATTGGTAATGTTGTTTGTTATCATTAAACCTTACTATGACTGGTAAAGTCATGATCTTGATTTTGGGAAATGACATATTGAGGATCCAAGTATTGGAAAGAATCATTAAAGTTTTGAGTAAAAATAATATTTTATTATTATTTATTTTCATTGATTATGTTGAACATATTTTAGAGTAATTATTTAATCATTATGAGTTGACTTAGTTTTATCCTATTTCGATCATTTATGTGATTCTAATCAAGATTTTATATTTTATTTTAAGTCATTATGAGTTGACTATGTTATTGGAGTTATGATCAGTTGATTATTTTATCATTACTATTTTAGCTATATAATTTTAATTATTTAATGATGGTACAATATTTTTGTATATCCATTAAAGTATATTTTAGTCATTCTTTGACCCTTTACGTAGGGTTTTTTTATTATCATTTTTTGTTGGTTGAATTTATTGTTTTTATGTTATGATTTTTTATGTTTAACTCATTAATATGTAATAAATTAGTATTTGAAGATGACCACATGGTAAATCATGTCAAAGATCTATGAGACATATTATATTCTTAGAATAGAATATGGCTTATAAATCATAAAGCTTTGTGGGATGAGATGTAGTCATAATCATGTACCAACTTACTGGATCTTGGTGATGACTTGTATCCAAATGATAGTTACGGTGGTCTAGGGAAACTTATGGTTAGGATAATTGGGACTAGTGAGATAGGCTTAGCTTCATTAGATGGCATGCAAAATATTTTTGATATACTTTGTCTTCATCATTTAGTTTTGATTTATGATAGTAAATTAACTAAATTGTTTATGTGATTAACTATAGTTATTATTTTGACATATGATGCAAGTTAATGTGAAACTTATCTTTCATATTCAAAATAAACATGTAAGATTGATCTTTGATTATGTTTTTATCTTTAGAGTATCATATTATTATTTTTATTATTATTGGGATATGAAGTTTGATAAGTTAATTGAAATAATTGATGATTGTGAACTTTAGATGTAAATCCAAATTACTACTTACAACTACTTTCTTTTATCAAAGTAATTAGACTTATAAGGAACTCCTTTAGATGAATGCTTAAACCTTAAAATTTTATTGTATGTTATTGAAATATATCAATGGTTGATTATATGTTTTATAATTATAGATTCATAACTTGTTTTCAAGTTATTTTGACTATTTTAACATTAGTTAATGACAAGGATCATATTATTTAACTAGTTTTATGTTTAAACTTGTATCTAAGTGCTTAGAATGTGGTTTTATGAGTTACTTGTGTTATTATATGAGAACCTTTTTGGATGAAATTAATCTTAAGAGGATTGTAATATAAATACTTATATGTTTAAGATATATTGATTATAATCTCAAGTTCAAATTGAAAATTCAACTTTAATCTAAGAAATTCAAATTGGGTTATCTTTATGCTTGTTGATTTGAAAAATGTTGTTAACCAAGTAACATAAATTGTGTTGATAAATTTAACAAATTAATATGATGTGGCTTATAATATAAAGTCTAGAATAAATTTTTATACTTTAATCTTTTCGAATACCCATGGAGGATATAGATAATTTCATAAGAGTTGTTGAGACTTTTAAGGAGTAAATTAATTCAATAATCTTATATGGATTAATAATATGTAATTCATTTAAAATTATAATGTGGTTTCTTAAAGATTTTTTAAGTATCTCTAGACTTATATTATCACATGAAGGTTTTAGTTTCAAAAATTCTTGATAATAATTAAACAAAAAGATTTACAGGTATCTTAAAGTTGTATAAATCTTCCAAATATTATTAGAAGGTAATCATTATAATTGAAAACTATTGTATCGGTGTTGAAGTGTAAAGGACTATCTTGGATAGTTAACTATAATATCTTGAAATAAAGTTAAAATTAAAGCTATATGAATATTACACATATGATGAAGTAACTTGGAAAAACAATTAAGTCTTTAAATGCTTTAATAGAAATGATTAGTCTAATTCAAGTCATTTTGTGTTAGAGGATCAAGTGATTTATATTAGAAATGACCATTAGAATGTAACAAGATAAATTATATATTTATATATGAATTAAAATGTATGAACTAAAGTTTAATAAATAAAGTTATGATTAATCTAAGGTCATGAACCTAAGATGATAGGGTTGATTCTCTTAATAATGAACCTAAAAGTAAATCTAGTATAAGTACATTGGTTCTTGGAACTAAATAAAAGTATTGAGACTCTGAAACTCATAATGGTAATATTAAAATAAAAGGCTAATATTGTGTCAATGTTATAAATATTATTTATCCTTAGGTGAGTATTTATTGACCATGTACTTATTCATAACTTTGCCTTGTAAATTAGTAAGATATTCCAAAATGGAACATAAGCATGGTTATTGAAACATTTAAAAGGATTGATCATTATGATTGTACCTTGGGAATATAATGCTAATATATTACTCTACTTGATTGTGATTTTTACAAGGTGTTCCAAGGCTTTGTAATGATTTTAGAAATAGTCATTTTTCCTATGTTTTGCCTATTTCTTGTAAACTGTTAGATTTTGATTAGGAAATCTTAGCATCATGATTTTTTTGTTTAATATGTTTGTCTCTTTACCTTATTTGTTGAACTTTTTTTGAATTAACCAATGAGGTAATGTTTGTTATATATCCTTTATAGGTACTCAAGTAAGTTTATAAGTTAGTAACAACTCTTCTAGGAGGATCATAGTGAAGTATGCATATAGGAGTGATTGGTTATGACCACATTGACCAAATTCTCTCTGAATACCAAGTGGTTAAAATTCTTCATAGTGAATTTATTGACGAGTTATGTACCTAGTCTAGTTCATGTGTTGGCTATAACATAATTATGGATCTCATTATGTATTTCTATACTAAACTCTAATTGAATCTTTTTGCCACCATTATTATTTTAGTATATATATAAAAAAATAGTTTTGAAATATTTGTATTAAGACAAAGTTTACCTTTCTAGGGAACTTTGGGGAATGTTTCTTGATAGTTTCTTACCAAGTTATTTGTTTCACCACAAGATGGTGAGAACAATATATGGAATATCAAACAAAAACCCAAGGAATCTTAACCTTGGTTGAGCTAGAGGGATAAAATATCCCCAAATGAGAATATTTTGAAATACTGAGTTTTATAATAATACCTCTTTCAATGACACTATAATTTTCCAAACTCAACACTAATACTATGATACCACTATAATATTCCCAAATGGGAATATTGGACAATTAGAACCTTTTTATGATTTTTTTTGAGATATCTTATTAATTGATACAACCACACAATTTAGAGATACAAACTAATAAAACACCAACTATGATATTATCTAAATACTGATTACGCTTGGAGAAATACATAGAAACATTGTAATTATATATATATATATATATATATGTATATATATATATATATATATATATATATATATATATGTATATGTATATGTGTGTATATATATATATATATATGTATATGTATATATATATATATATATATGTATATGTATATATATATATATATGTATATATATATATATGTATATATATATATATATGTATATATATATATATATATATGTATGTATATATATATGTATATATATATATGTATATATGTATGTATATATGTATATATATATATATATATGTATATATATATGTCTATATATGTATATATGTATATATATATATATATATGTATATATGTATATATATATTATATATATATATGTATGTATGTATGTATGTATGTAAAAACATAACAATTTTTTACATAAATCCTTTGAAGTATGAAATGTAGTTTCTGAATGAAACTACCACAAGCCAACTAGGGAGGATCTTGCACCACTGAGACTAAAAAACATTAGAGGGTTTTCATCCTCAAATATTTATTTACTCTAGGGGTTTTAATCCTTAGGAAAGGCTTAAGTTGAACTAGGTTCAAACTTACAAATGTGGGCTGGGTTTATAATCTTTAACATTCATGCGTTTACAAAGGGAGAGTATGTTAATATATAACATTTACAAAGAAGTGAAAGAAATAGGGAAACTTCATGGGAAAGAAAAGAAATGTGCCCTCCTTCTAGTGGGACCACTATTGATCAATAGGAGAGATTTTGTCACTTGTGAAAAGGTCCATAAGTAGAGAATCTACTTTAGATAAGATCCAACACATCCATGTGACCTTCTTATCTTTGTATTCCACCTATCCACTAATTTCCAAAACACCTTTAGACTCAATAAAAAACATAGTAAATCATGGGTCCTCCATAGAATTTTGACACATACCTACACATGTAAATACAAGCACATTAAGATATCCTTTATCCTTATGTACATAGTAGTCTATATACTACCAAACATCTTTTGACACCTCTCTCACACATGTGACGGGGAATAATCAATAGGAACTTATGTCATCTTCCTCCCATGTGAACACATTTTTACAAAACTCCTTTTGTTTTCTCCCACATTCTAAAACACGCATCTTCCAAAGGGTGGCACCCCAAAAATTCAACCCTATCTTCATCAAAGCATGTGAATAAAAAAATACAAAGAAACTTTTATTTTAGTGATGACTCTTTCATATGCACTATATTCAATGGGAGATTCTCCATGGCCCATGCCACATCATCCATAACCACTTCATCTGCTACATCATTAGCTGCATCACCTACCACATCACCATGAATATTGATAATCAATAATAGCACATGAATAGTACCTATGAATAATAATTGGGAATAGTGACTTGACACATAATTATTCCCTTATAATACTCAATTTATCTTATGGGAGTGAAATAGGCTAATGGTCTTCAAAAAATGTCTTCATAAAGAAAAAGGGGACATTATAGTGTTCCCTTCCCAAATATGTATTATCCTCAAGCAATACTTGTTTACTTATAGGTTATAAATATTAGGACCCCAAACCAATTATTATGATTCCCTTACAAGTGGTAATATGAGAAGGTGTTGTG
>JARHVA010001039.1:3317500-3370000 GCA_037957365.1 Torreya grandis | reverse complement strand
TGTGCTTGGTCTTTCATTTTGCTATTTTGTCTTGTTCTTTGTTTTTTTTTCCATGTACACTTTGATAGTTCACTTGGATCTTGATTATTCATATCTTGTTTTCATGTTATTTATTAAGTTTTTTGTGCTTCACTTTTGTACATTTTTATTCCTACTTAAATCCTAATTGTTCATATCTTTATTCTAAGTTAGGTTACATTTATGTATTATTTTTCTTCGTCTTTATTTTTTATTTAAATGTAAATAGTTGTAAGTTTGGTCTTTGTAGTTCTCATCATTACCTTAGTTATGATTATTCACATTTGAACTAGCTCATCATAGCTAAAATGCAATGTCATTATAGGTTATTCATACTTATGATGCATAATTCCATTTTATTATAGCAAGTACCAAGTGATTTGGATCCAATTCTCAAAGTCAATGTAGCTCTGATGGTCAACTCTCAAGTGCACCAATGATACTAGACAGCAATGGCTTTTCTTGCACTTGACTCTATGTAAGATGTGCATCTCTTGGCATACATTATGAGTTTGATCAAATAATGGTCTATGTTTCATCTAATTCTTTATTCCTCATTCCATTTTATCCCACTTTAGGGATACCTATGTTAGATTGAGGTTCATTTGGACTATATAAGAAACATTTTAATACATTACATATCTTTGGTTAGTTTAACCACTCTCATTCTTCGATTCATTACTTTCATCACTTCATGCATCCTCATATGCCTAGTTTCTTATGGTTATTTTAGTCTTTAAACCATTGCATCTATTTTTGTGCCTGTTCATATATAATTTATGAAAAAGGTGATATCCTTTATATATTATTTCTAATTTGACCTTATGAAGCATAACATTTGGACCAACTATTGAATCAAATCAGCCCTACTAGGGCAACATTAATTATCAGTGATCAAAATTAGCCCAACTAGGGAAATATTATTTTATCAACTGATCAAATGTACTCTCCTAGGGAACATTATTATTTCTTTTCTCTATAGCAATGGTCTCTTTTTTATTATAATTCCAAGATCTATGGACTTTTACCTCATTCTATTAATATTTTAGTATGCAACTTGTCTTGAGATCGATCAATTCATAAGTGCACAACTTGCATCCTAGATTTGGGTGTGATTAAAGTGTATCACTTATGTTTTTTGATTGTATCCTTCCACTTACCTTCATCTTTGGGGCCCATTATATTATAATTATATTTTGATCATTAAGGAATTAACATGTGAAAGCATTAGCTTGTCTATATTTAATCTATCCCATAGGTTAATTTCACTTTTTCTTTCTTTTCAAGTGTCCATCCTTCTCTTTCATCCTCATATGTCCTCCTTAGGAGGCATCATGGGTCATTTCCTTCCAAAATCTTCTTGACAACTCTTTTGTTTGAAAATACATTGCTTTGCCTGAATATCTCACTACCTTATTAAATATGGTAAATATGTAGCCCTCCAATTCCTACTACCATTGTGTTGAAATTTTCATTCTTGCTCAAAATTTATAAAACACATAGTTTGGCCCAAAATCACTTAAACATGATAAATGGTTTGATCTTATCATATACAAGTGCCAATTTAGGCTAATGTATCCCTACATGGGGTAATGAATTTTATGTGACTATTAACTTTTCTCAAATTATTTTGATTCAAAATAATGAAAATGTAACTTGACCCTCTGAACCATTGAATCCTTCTAATTTGAAAGCACATGACATTTGCATGTGTTATTTAATGTCAAAAGTGTCCTAAATGGGAATTAGGTCCTTATGTAACTAACATAACCTCATAATTCCTCTCTAATCAAATTATGACCTAGTAATATGACATTCTGACCAGGCTGATTAATTGAGTGCAACCAATTTCCAAAGAATTGTATAGAATTTTATTAATCTCACTTATGTAAATTAATCTAAATAAAGAGCATAAGTGTAAAATCCATGGAATTTATTGAATATATTCTATTTGGAAATTAATTCTTAATATCTACATCATCAAATGACATCATTTGTGGGGTGGCATCCATAATCCATAAATGCATAAAATATTAGGTTTAAGGCTTCTTATTCCTCTTTAATGACCCTTTTTTCCAAATATTTATGATTTAAGACTCCAAAATTGCATAAATTATTGGTCACACATCTTGATCTCAAGATGGATGGTGATGATTCATTCTGATCAATTCTAAAAGCCTAAAAATAGGAGGGCCAATACCACCAATTTTAAGCTTCATTTGTGTAAACTTATTATGAATAATTCTCTCCACAAGCCATTTATGTGTAGTGTGACAATGCTTAATTTTCAATAGGATAGCTTCATTTATAGGCATAACATTGATTCAAATATCATGAGCCTAGTTTCATTGGTGCACTTGAGATGATGGAGTAAAGCATTCATTATTGATGAATAATTGAGCACCAAATCAAGGGTAAAAGCTTGTTTTGAGCCACATTTAGATGGTGGGATGCTCTTAGGAAGGTAATATGTATGATTTTTTTAGTAGATATTAATTTTCATTTTCCAAACCCCATCGATGGAGTTAGCTTAGCTAGTTATGTTCTTATGTATTTTCTTGAGTTTTCATTAGTAATGCTTAATCTATTTTTGGATTCCATTTATACAATAACATGTTTTAAGTTGAATCTTATAACATTGAAGGATGTTTAGGATGTTGAGTTTAATTCAATAAAAAGGGTGTGAGTACCTAAGTATATTGAGATGTTTGTACTAAGTGTGAATCCCATGGGTGAGAGGGGGAGTGGTATATTGTCACTCTACAAAATTATATTACTCCATGATTCTAGATGTGTCTATATTGATAATAAATCTTTTGGGTTAATGGGATAGTGTGGTAATACCTTGTGGCATAATCCCTCTACTCCACATCCCTAATGAGGTTGTACAATCCCTAAAGAGAGACATGGTAGTGAGTTAGAAAATTATTATCACCACATGTAACTTTTCACAAAGTCTCTTAGGGACTAACACATGGTAAGAGTGGCCCTATGAATGCAAAGAGGAGTTGGTGTGGCCTTATAGCCTATCAAATCAACCACATGGAGATGTACTTGTAAGTAGTGGTTGAGGTTAATTTCAATGGTGTTTCAATTTAATTTGTATAGTTTTCATTTATCATGAGTTGTGAAAGATTTTATTAGTACTAGAATGAATGAATCAAGATTGTGGGCCTATAAATTAGTGTTATCTACCTTCATGATCCTTTTTTTAGTTACAAGATTCATGCTCAAAATGGATTAGGTTCTAGTATCTATCCATTTTTCTTGGTGTTTTAAGCATTGATTTTATGTGTTGTGCCTATATTTTAGAAAAAAATGGGCATGACAATTATAGAATTAGTTTTAATTACTACTAATAAAATACTAATCCTCATCCTCTTGTAGGATGATATCCTTGTTATTTTATCTAACATTGTATTGATATTCTAGGATGTTAAGGATATATAATAGGTACCCCTTTACCTCCCACACTATGTCATTCCCTTGCATGGCAATCCAAAAATGTTAGGACCACTAGAGGAGTTGTTGGGTGTGGAAATCCAAGTTGGCCTAGTATATGAGAGTATAGATGACATTATACCCATGATGGGTAGTGCTTTGTAATACTTACCTATGTCTATGAATATACATTAGATGGCCATGATGGCTAGGCATACATAGTTCCCTAATATGTCTACCAGATAATATTCTCATGCCACATTAAGATAAAAACTAGTGCATGTATAATATACCACACCACATGGTGTTATGTACACCTTTGCACTCATAAGAGGGAATAATCCATAGAATAATGAAATTCTATCAGCCTATACATGAATAACTACTCTTAAATATAGCTCCCCAGAATAATAACTACTCCCATAGTCTATTAGCCTGTAAATGAAATCATGTATAAATAATGCACTAATTACACCCAAATAATAGAACCTAGATAATATAATTTTCCATGATCTAATATAGATTGGAATATGTATATAATGTATATATCATAACTCTACCATCTAACTTCGCATCACTTGACCTTTCACAAGTCTAATAATAGCCTTCTAAACATCCATAAAAGTCAATATATAGATCAAATAAATGTATGATAAACCCTCACTCTTCATATCTCTCTGAGATTATAGCCCACAAAGATAAGGCCATCTTCTCATCTACCAAATATGGGGTATTTCACACCACTAGTGTGCCCATAATTGGTAATCCCAAAATAGCATGGTCATCATTTAAGGTGATTTCCACCCTGATAGTATCTCTATACACCACCCATTGTATGGTGTTAGTTAGTATCTCCCATGATCCTAAGAACATAGAAACTAACCCTTCATGTAGGGGAATATAGTGCATCTCCATGACCCCATAAAATACAAGGATAGTTAGTTCAGCTCAATTTATGTAGACAACCTCTCTAGTAGATTCGATAACCGTATCACATCCAATAATCTCCATAGTTTCTGATGTCTCTAAAACATTCCAAAAAATATATCATAAATCAAGTTTCTATCTAAAAACTAAAATTAAAAGATTAAAATTAAAATTTATTTCAAATTAGATACTTCATCAACCATGTAAATTAATACATTGGCCATCTATCACTTAACACTAAATTGATCTTGATCAATAGGATAAAACCTACACCTATAATATATTAGCCTATCTATATGTCATCAACCATCCATAAAATATTTCATATGTAATTAGCCACTTTTTTAATTAAATCATCTAAACCATCTTCTAACATCATTTTCCATGACATATGCAATTATCTTCCTCATAATTTCCCTACTACATTTACCATGCTCAATGGTATTAGATATAAATGTTCAACTTCATCAACCACTTTAGACGGTATCATTTAGAATAAATAATAATTATTTTTATATTATATAGACATAGATAATACCATACAAATTATGTGGTTATTTTTCACTTATCCATAATAAATTCCCTTAACCTAAATTTTGAATTTTCATCACCTACCTATTACCCATATTATTTTTCACTCTAAACCTATGATTTTTGGGGGAAATTACACTACATGTATTTGCCTTAAACCTAATTTTCCTAATCTAATTCATTTTTATCAAAAATGATAAAACTTAACAATTAATTCTCTTATACCTATACCATTCTGGCTATAGTATTGATACATCCACTAGCTTGTCTATATCCTTAAACATGGGCCATCATCTCCCAATTTTATATATTTTGGCACACGGAGCTTTGTTTTCCAAAAATAGCAAATGTGAAATTAAATATTTATTTACCTTTTTATATTATTTATTTTTAATTTTCACCATTCAATTATTTACCAATAAATTCTATATTTTACAATATATTTATTTCTATAAGTCCTTTTCATGAACCAAAATTAATTTTATAATCCTAAAAATATAGAGATTTCTCAATGCTAACATAATTGTTTTTAAAAAAATGATTGTTTTCCTCTTTTTAATGTCTACTTATTAATATACACACTATGTGTTTATCATCATCTTCTACATATGTAACTTATGTTCAATGACAAGGTAATTTAAGGTACACATTTTAATTTATTTATTTCCACATATTTTTTATTCTTATTACATTTAGATTGATCAGTTATTGTGTTGATATGTATTTCCTGAAGCACTATCCCATGCTATACTTTGGTGAACATAATGAGCTTCAAGTGGGGCATATGTATACACATAATATATTTTAACTTTATCATTTACTGATACTTTCTTTCTTATAAAAACTAGTCAATTTTATATCCTCCTAAGTACATGCCTTAAACGGTGAACTGGGAAAGGGGTGGGTAGGATGTTGGTACTTTGTGAGAGATATTATTGCCTATTTATCAGTCCTACATCCATTATATCTTTTTGAAATTCTATCCCCTAAGTTTTCTCCTTCCATTTTTTATCATATAAATATATTAAGATGTGTAATTTCCTACCATAATATCTTTTTTGAATTATTTTTATTTGTCATCTATCCCTTCACAACTAAATTGATTATATTGATATAGTTTCAAATGTTATGATGTAATCTTCATAACTAGATCATATTGGATGACCTAGTTTGAGGTTAGTTAGCCAATTTATAACTAAATTGAGCTAGTTAATATCATTGAATTTAACTTTGGAAGATATTATGATCACTCACCACATAAATAAAACTTACCATTTCATCCCCATAGAGAGGAACATTCATTTTTGCATTGTTATTACTCAAACTTCTCCCCTAAGTCTAAATTTGGAGGATTTATCTCTTAGATCTTATCTTGAAGGAAATTTTTTATTATGGATTCTTGAATGGAATAGGATTCCTTTTAGCTTAGACCTTGATTTAGCTTTTGATATTATTACAACCAAAATAATCTATTGCAAATAACCATTGGCCAAGGGGAGATTTAGGCTTGATAAGTATTATTTAAGATACATATAATATAAATCTATCTCTTTCATTTGGTAGATATAAGTTGCATAAAATCTTTGTTAATGAATGCATATCTCCTTGTTTAAATTTATTTATATTTGTACTTACTATGGATATAAGATTATTTGAACTTTCCATTTATTGACTTTAGGTAGCCTAAGCCCCTATTTTCCTATCATAAATCTTTACCCATTTTGATATGTTTCTAGTGATTCCTCCTTTACTTTTTTTTTTTAATTATAATACTATATTACTTATAAAATAGAGACCTAGTTAGAGTTATTTCATTGTGTTGATTTCCTAATTGTAAAACTTTTTCTTGACATTATGTTGTAGGTGATCTTCTTACTAGGTTTTTATATCCATTTCTTCATATCTTGATTCATTAAGTAACAATGGGATCTCTTCTTTTTTTACCTTATTTGATTTCAGATCTTCAAACATGATATTTATAGGTAAATCCTAGCTCATTGCATACACTACTCACTTTAGGATTCAGTACACACCACATGGCACTTCACAGATTATTGGTTACACTAATTAAGAGTGGGGAAAGAGATGTTTATACCCATAAATCCACTTCTAAATTTATCTACAATATTGGTTCAGGTCTAGTTATATTGGGATACAATAAGCAAACAATAATTATTGTGTATTATATTGAGGCTAAATACTAGGGAGATGTGAAATCTAGTCAAGAGGATCTATAGATTCATAAGATGTTTAATAAGTTCCATTTTTTAGATAACAAAAATAATACTATTTGGTGTGATAACCAAAGTTTTATTGATATTTATATAAATATTTTTGAGCATAGAAAAGAAAATCATATTGACATACACATGTACTTCATTCTATAACTTATTCAGGATAGGATTATTTCTATGGAGTTTGTGCCTATAACTAGATATGTTGATGACATATTCACCAAAACCTTGGATTCACCTCATTATGTTTAGTTATGATAATTTATTGGGGTGAAATAAGTTGTCTTTAGTGGGGACTTAGGGTTAATTCCTTCCTTCTTTATCTCATATTTCTTATGATTTTGCATGGGTACCTAACATGGCCTAGTATTTATGACCTATTTTATGTTCCTCCCTAATTATTCACTTACAAGAGGGTATTAGATTATTAAAATTTAGTTTACTTATTCTAATCTCTAATTAAGAAATATTTATTAATTAATAATCGATATTGTGTGCATTAATTACTAGTGTGAAACTTGTCACAAGCCTATATTATAAGGTTCCATGTTTTAATGATTATCAAAATCATATTATATATGTAGACACCTAAAATTGGCCATAACTAGCTTTTGACTGGACTTCAGAGTAATTCTTACTAACCATTGCAAATTAAGTCTAAGAATCACTAAACATCCTAAATTTACATGTGCATCATTCATCAAAACTTATAATCATGTTGATACATACCTAATTGGAGTATTCTATCATATTCAATAATAACCTCTCATAGATTCATTTTTAATCACCTTGGAACATCATAACTATCAATTTAGCCTATGGACCTATTAAATGGGGAACTTGCATGCTTAAATCAAATATTGAAAGAGATAAAAGGATAATCTAAATAAAATATCAAACTAAAGAAGATTAAATGCATAGTTAAATTATCCATTTGTAACTAATGAATATCTAAATAATGAAATTCAAAAATTCAAAATATCCTATCCTTTCATCATTGACTTTATGAGTTGTTAAGATCTTTGAAAATATCATAAAATATCTAATTTTTAGAGCCATGTCTAGTAATTACAAACCATAATTACTTGATAATTATTAAATCAACTAGAGCTAGATTTGACTCACTTAGTTTTAGTTTGAACCCATTCCAAGCCTAAACTCAAAATGAATTCACCTTGGGTGAGAATTAATTCCTAAGGATATAAATACAAGGCCATACATGTATTAATTTCTAAGATTAGATATTGTATAGTTATTATGCAATATTTACTCAATAAAACTCATGAAAGTAGTGTTATAATTCCCAAATCTTAAGCCAAGAAATCACAAAGCCAAGGTACCAAGTAGATAAGGAGCCAAATAACCTCCATTTTCAAAGACTTCTTGATGAACAAGCCAATAAATACATTTAACAAAGCCATTTTGAGCTCCCAATAAATGTAAAAGAGTTGTGTCTTATATGTTTTTATTGTGCTTTCATTTTGTTTTTGTTACTGATCTCTCCCTAGTGTCTAGGATAGAGGTGTTAGGATATTAATGTGTTCATTTCAATGGTTTTATGAGACTATCTCAAGACTAACATCCAATCTATGTCAAATTCCTAGCTACACATGTTGGCATGCTTGGTAGGACCTTTAAGTATCCCATACAACTAATTATATTAATATGTAGCTTTTAATTTTTCTAATGGACACATAGAATTTATAAAAATTCAAATTTTAACTTCATTTTTCATGTAATTCAATTTTTTTAGTAACACATAGGTTACATAAAGACCAACAATGATTTGACAAGATCGATGTTGATTCTTCTAGACTAACATTGATCCCCTTATTAATAATAAAACATGGCATAAGCATGATTAATGAGGGTTTTCTTGAGATTTTGGTTTTTATTTTATGGCTAATAACCCGCATATTGTTTTTTCTGACCATGTCCTTGCAAGATCTAGTGATAATTATTAGTTTTACACTCATTTTACTAACAATATTTTTTTGAAAACCATAGTGTTTTTCCATGGTTTTTTAAGAAGTAATGTTGATCTTTATTGATCAATGTTGACCCTCTATGAATAAACCAACATCGATCTCTATAGACCCACATTGATCCTTACATGGATCTCTCAGAGACAAAAAATAGGGAAACCCAAGAGTTAATTCCTAAATGTTGTTTTCTCACTCACTTTTAAGCTTCTAAGGTGGAAAAAAATATAACAAATTTATAGTCCTAAGGTGAATAATTCAAATTTTAAAATGTTTAAATATTACACACTTTGTCTTTGGTTTTTAAAATGCATTTAGTTCTTTTTCATGTCTCAGTTGTTTTTGAAGTCTTTTTTGAAAAAAATTCAAACTAATGTCAAGAGGCTCATATTTCACAACATAATTTGTTTTGGTGTACTAAAATTAACTTTCACATTTAGTTACATACTCCTAAGAGTTCATTTTTATTTATTTTTTTATGTTGAAGGTTATTTATTTATAGCAAAATGAGTGACATGTGTATGATCTTCCCTTATCCCCTTTAGTAAAGTTAGGTGACCAAAAGTGGTCATTGTTTTCCTTAGTTAATTTAGTCCAAAGAATGAAAAGAACATCACTACAGCCCTCCATAAATAAGTATGGTTGGGTGACCCCAAAATTACTATAAATTCTTCTCACTTATCTTTATTTTCATGCATTTTAGATTGAGCAGGAGTTCATTACCTCCTCAAATTTTATTTAAGGAAGTGTTGACCCAGTAATTCATATCCCAAAATAATTTCAACCCCAATCCATGATGGGGTATATAAATTGAGTTGATGAATTGATATGATGGTAGTTTGTTTGGTTAAACTACCCCCATTAGTGACTATTACCCTTGGAACGTATGATCAACTCAGACATCACACTACATTGAGCAAGTGATGGATGTAGTGGTTGTGAAAAGGACAAGACCTTTTAAAAATAATTTGATTTATGTGGATCCAATTGAAGAGATCATATCTTGTGTTAGCCACACTTGGGACCATCTATAAATGAGTGAAAATTGATAGTTTAGAACAACCCCACTTATCATGAATATATTGTTAATACATGGAAAGTAGCCAAAAGTTACATGTCATAGTAAAAACTATTGAGAGAAGAGGGGACCTAAAAACCTTAATTTTAATGCACTTTTACTTTTTGGATGAACAATTCAAATCCTCTCAAGAGTGATAATATTGATAAAATTTGACAATATTATGAAACCTTGCTAGTTTTAGGATTTAGGAAATTACACTTAGGTATTTATGTCATTTTTATCCTTTATTACATGGTTTTGAGTCTAAAATATCTATTTTTTTACCATACCATGTCAAAATGTTTTTTATATATAAATTAATCCTTTATTTGAGGAGGCATTATGCCACCCATTTGACACCATACCTTTGCCTTAGTCTTTTAAAAAATCTTGTTGGTGTGTGACACTTGATTGAAAAAGGTGTCATTATGATTCCCAATTAATTTCAAATATTATGCCTTTGAGTCTTTGGTGTCCCCAAAATTTGATACTTCAAGATTTTGGGAGACACCCCTTTTAAATAATTTACATCTTAATAGTATGTGTATATCAATTATGTTGTTTGAAGTTAGTCTTCAAAAAAACGGATTTGGGTCCTAATTATGTTTGTTTTTATTTTGTTATTATCTTCTCAATTTCTTCAAGTCTCTTCAAAATATTGAAAACACCAGCTTAAAATCATCACACATATCCTCCATCCATCCCTTTTTATAGCCTGAAGGTAACTCAGCTCATTTTCTAATGCAAATCAGGTTCTCTAAGTTACTTCAGTTAAAAATAAGTTACGTTGTCTCAAAAAACTAACTCACACTTCACAAACCAAATTGGGTTTATCAAGGAACTTTTCTTATGAAAATTAAATAAGTTAAGTAGATTGGGAAACCCGATTAACACTACCGAGACCTTATCAAGTTCTAGAGACTACTTTACATATAAAGTTTATAATTAAAAGATTTTTCGGTTTACAAACCCAATTTAATTATAAACCAAGACCCAATCAAGATTACAAGAGTGATTTCCTTATAAAAGCCTAATTTTTTTGAAAAACTTGATCAATAAGGCAAGCTAACATGGCATTGGCACACTTGTAATTAATGCATTGATAAATATATAAAATCAAAATTTCCACCTCATTTCCACCTCACTCCAAGTCATCAAAACTAAGTGATTACCTCTATAAACCCCGAGCTGAGTATTTTTTATCCTTGGAGCAATTTTAAGCAATTTTGAGCATTTCCTTTGGTGACCCACTTGCAGTTGAGGTAGGTAGATTGTTTTATTTTCATCTTATTTGTTTCCTTTAAAGGTTTGGTTTTTCCTCTATTTTTATTTTTGTTCCATTTGTTTTATCCTCTATTAGGGTTTGTGTATTCATCTTATTTTTTGTTTTCATTGTTAAAATCATCATTTTTTATTAAAAAAACTATAGTTGTAGACCTTGCTATGCATTTTCCATGTCAAAAGGCAAAAAATAAAAAAAACTTCCAAGGATGCCCTAATTTCTTAGACCAAATCAGGTTTATCAATCACCTTAACTTATTTTGGGTTTATACCTACTAGTAACTTTTCTTATGAAACCCAAGTCCTGAATACTAATCCAATCTAGTTTTTATTGCTTATTACTTGTTTCTAAATATATAAGTAATCAGTCTTTGTAAAATTGAAGTCCTAAGTTTTCACAAACCCAAAGTCTTACACCTTAGAGAACCTAAATTCTTATACCTTTGTAAACCTAAAACTTGTGACTCTTAGAACCTAAAGTCTTCTACTAACAAAAACCCAAATTCTTGTAACATTATAAATTTGACATTATCTCCTACTACTGTAAATAAAAAATTGATTAAATTGAAAGAGCAACTTAAAATATTTAAGACTTTTAGATTAAAATCAAGTTACTCAAGTTTTTGGAAATACTTGTTATTTTAAAAGTTTTTGGAACTTGTTGAGAGTTAAAAAAGTATCTAATATAATCTCATTCCCCAGATTTCTCAATCCTTTAAAGTATTTAGTAACTCAAAACATTTACCAAGCAATCTTCAAAATTCAAAAGAGTAGATGTCTATGTTAGAAGCATCAAGAAGGTTAGAGGGAAAAGTAATAGAAGTAGAATCATAAAGTAAAGTCATTAAAGAGGTCCTAGAATTAGTACTTGAGGAAATTCCTAAATTGATCAAGAAGGGTAAGAGAAAAGTAAAGTTGAATAAAGTAACAATTCAAGAACCCACAATGAAGTATGAATATAAAGTGTATCCTATTGAATCATCCATTTCATCAAAACTCATTAAGATATGTGACATAGACATGGTGCATGTTTCTATTACTGAGCTCTTAGAAAGATCTAAGGCTAATATAAAGAATCCACTTCTAAGTACCATGACCAATAGTGGAATTATACAAGCAAAAACTTTCCCTAACACAACTTAGCTTCCTAATTTTATACTTGCATGTGCAAAATATTATGATTCTTTGTCTAGAGTAATAAGGGATACTATTGGGAATGTAGTTATAAGTCTTGATGTTTAATACTTTAACTATTGCTTAAAAATCCCAACATCACCAAAGGTAATTAACATTTATATGGAGACAACTGAGAAGCAATGGGAAACCAAGATGCCTAAATGCATCAAGATCACAAATACTTACTACTTGAAAAAGGTCAAGCGACCTCCAAGGTTTCCCAAACACCTTATTAGGTCTAATTTCATTCAAGAAGTAGATGATATTAGGCAACTACTATGCTGAATCGATGGACAAAATAATGCTAAATGGTTTTCACCATGGATGTATGCTTACATTAGCACCATTGATGTAACCCAGAGTTATTATAAGATTGATTTGAAAATAAATGATTAGTAATAACATTGATCAACAATTAAAAAATGTATTACAAACGTTTGATTTCAAGATGACATCATATTTGGTATATGCAATAGCTTTCACTGGGGCTTTTTCAAGGTTAAGGAATATTGGTACTTTATTAATAGTACCAATCTATGAATTATATCCTCAATTGGTCCTTGATAAGTATTACAAAAATTACATCACAGTTAATGGTAATTTCTTTTATGAGCTTATTTACAAGTTGGAAAACCCATTGAAGCATAAAAGGGTGTCAGATGAAGCATGGGATGAAGTGGATTTGTATGGATGTATTTATATCAAATTTCATAACTTTACTTATCTTAGAATAATATGATTCTTAAGAGCACCAGTCAAACTACCAAGGTACTCGAGTGACAAGTGGATCCTAATGCAAATGAGTAGAAAATTAGTTGAGTTACATGATTTGTAATCCAAAACACATAAGGAAGTTATTAATTTTCTATTTTTTGTTGGTCACTATCAATGTCCTAGCATCTATAAAGCTAGAAATCTATATAAGGAAATCTATCATCATTATACTCAAGTTCATTTTGAAGCTAGAGTAAATTTTTATTGTAGATATGTTCAAAATATAGTTTCTCTTGAGTATACTCATGTCCCATCACTAGAGTATTTTTTCATGGATTTAAAAAATAAGTTTGAGATAAGAAGAAGAGATAACAATAGGTTAACTATAAAGAAAATTCAAGCCTTTGATTTAGTAAATATTCTAGAGGATTTGCAGGATGATGACATAGTTGTTAGTGATACTTTTAAGGTATTAGGAGGAGATAGGGCCCCAATTCAAATAATTATCTTGGGTAATAATCATGATAATACAATTGTAGAGATAACTTCAAATGTTCTGGCAATTACTTCTATTTGGCTTTTAAACAAGGGATATTACATGAAAGGATTCTTAATTGAAACTACACCCATGAGATAGAAAAGAAAAGAAGTAAATCAAGGAGAAGGTAGTCAAGGTCCCATAAAGAAGTTAAAGCTCAAGAAATATGTGGATGACACTTTCTTAGTATTAAAATACAAGGATCCAATCCAATATACTATTGCCATTTCACCATTGGTTTCTCCTACCCATGTTCCACAATGTATTCCA
The DNA here is from genome assembly GCA_037957365.1 of Torreya grandis. Lineage (NCBI taxonomy): Eukaryota > Viridiplantae > Streptophyta > Pinopsida > Cupressales > Taxaceae > Torreya > Torreya grandis. The sequence goes on along the minus strand of JARHVA010001039.1, from coordinate 3,355,828 downwards.
ATTTCTATTCCAACTACTACTTCTATTCAAGTTTGTTCAATTTCTCCCTCATATACTAAGGAGTATATCATGAAATAATAAAAAAATCATTCTAAAAAAGAATTTTATCCTTCCCATCTTCTTTATTCTCCAAAATTTGGAACACCCCCACCTCCTTCAAATGAACCATCTCATGTTGAAGAACTCAACAAGGCAAATTTTGAGGAGACTCTAGCGTCATAGAAAGAAGAATCAATAAAGGAAAAGGAGCAAGAGATAAGAAATAAAAAGGAATCTATTGAAAAATTTAAAAATAAAAGGAAAGATAAAGTGGAAATGGAAAAAGAACCTCCTACACAAAAAGTTTCTTCACAAGAGTTGGTAACTAGAAGTGAACAACATGTAATGACTACACATCTAGTTATTTCCACCAATAAAAATTTTTCATCTTGGCTAGCTTTGTAAATAGTTTCAAGGACAAAATAAGTAATCAATATTGAAGAAGGTGATGTAAAGTTGTTAAAGAGTCTAGAGAAAAGAGGGAATAAATCTAAGCAATTAAAGGTGACCTCAAAATTAATAATTGAGCCCTCAAGGCATAAATTTATTGAGATAATAACTCTACCACCTAGAGTCAAAAAAGGAGAAGTGAATAATGAGAACTTATCAATCATAATATTTTACCTTGGAGAAGTTACAATGGATGGATGTAAACAAGATACTTAGACATTGATTAATACTCTATTTAAAAAACTAAATGAAGAGAAGGCTGCTAAAAACAAGTTAAAGGAACAGAATGATCAGTTATGCCAAATAATTACAAAAGTGGTGAAGTATATCTCTCAACAAGCTTTGCTCCTAGATACTATGATTTCTCACTAATTAATTACTAAAGTAGAATAAGTTAGATATAAATCTAGGTCCATTGATAGGTTGATTGAAAAGATGAGACAAAAAGTTGAGAAATTCTTTCCACTAAGTAAAGATGCTCAATGTGATCTTCTAGGCAAGATAGTAGAAATGAGTACAATGAGAATTGAATTAGAAAATGAAAATGGTATTTTTAATCTCCAATAGGAAAGTCTTTAAGAGATTTTAAAATTAGATGAGAAAATTGTAGTTGAGGAATAAATTGCTTCTTCTTTGAAGAAAATAAAGTAGGAATATTATCTCCTTTCTTTTCGTTTAAGCATCCTTCTGGATGTATTTGAAGAAATGAAGATTATAGAAGAATATTATCTCCTTTATTTCTATTTAAGCATCCTTCTAGATGTGTTTAAATAAATTAATATGATAGAATAATAGTCACATGATGTCAATGTTGATCTTGAAGATTGTTTCTTTGGAATCATAGGTATATGGAAAACTACTATCCCAAGAATAGCTAAATAGTTGATATAATAGTTCAAGCAAGAATAGACGTAGTCATGACTCATTTTACAAAAAAGTATATCAAAGTGATGATGAATTATCATATAGAGTTAAAAAGGATAAGTCTAAGGATTGAGAAAGTAAAAGGTCAAAGTAAAAAGCTCGAAAGGCAAATAGTAAGATTAGAAATAGAGAGGCAAGAAATTGTGAAACTAGATGAAAGAGTCATCTAATCAATAGTTTTACAACATATCAAGTACATAGAAAAATGTAGACATCAAGTTCAATAATTATATTAATCATGTCTGAAGATTGAATTAGATTTTGTCTTTTCTTTCACTTTCCTTCTCTGATTTTTATTCAAATATCTTTACTTGAAGTCCTTTTGTGAAATTAAAATATTTCATCTAGTTTTGCATTGCATGCAAAGAATTTGTATTCAATTCAAACAAGAAACATGAAGAAGGATACTTTTCATTGATCACTACATGACATGAAGGAGTGTTTTAAGGAAGTTGTTACTAAATGGTTTTCAATTTTAGTGCATCACATGAGAAATTGAAGAAATTGTTTCCTATTTAGATTCTAGTTTTAGTTTTATATAAATATGAATGCTGGCCTATGTGTCAAAGGATGACAAGTTTTTGGAAAAGAAGAAAAGATAGAAAATTACACAAGTCTATTTAAGAATTACAAAACTTATGTTTGAGATAATCAAATTTTCTTGTATGAGTTGTACTAGAATTGAATAAGAAGAAAATTGGATTTTTTGAAGAACTTTGTGTCTAAGGGGAATTATTTCATGTGTTATACAAAGATAAAATGATAAAATTTGTGTTACCCTTAAATCTAAATTGAATTTGAATAAATTGTTTCCTATTTAGATTCTAGTTTTAGTTTTATATAAATATGAATGCTGGCCTATATGTCAAAGGATGGCAAGTTTTTGGAAAAGAAGAAAAGATAGCAAATTACACAAGTCTATTTAAGAAATCCAAAACTTATGTTTGAGATAATCAAATTTTCTTATATGAGTTGTACTAGAATTGAATAAGAAGACAATTGGATTTTTTGAAGAACTTTGTGTCTAAAGGGAATTATTTCATGTGTTATACAAAGATAAAATGATAAAATTTGTGTTACCCTTAAATCTGAATTGAATTTTTAGTTTTATTAAGTTATTTATTGAAAAGTTATCTCTTTAAAGTGTTTATCTACTTGCATGGATATAATAGACTCTCTAAAATCTATCTATTATGAAATGCAAACTCTATTTCCTCAAATACTATAATTCTTTTCTTTTTATCCATCTTCTTTCAAAATTCTCAAAACCAACTACTTGTTGCAGAATCTTTTTATTATGGTTCATAAATGAAGGGATTAATGTAATACCTACAAGGTAAAGTAATTTAAATTTAATTTAATAGGTTTTAGATATAGAGTAATTAAGAGTAGATAAACAAAATAAATGGGAGCTTCACCATTAAATGAAAGATATTTATCTCATGAGAACCTAGGTTTTAAGATGTGCATAAAATCTAGCCAATAGTTTTTGGCAACTCTACTAGAGAACAAACCTAACCAAAATCTCTAAGTGATTAACTCTTATACATCAAATATGAAGGTTATCCTTAGTTTTAATTGATTTTAAGTGATTACTATAAGTTTAAATACTTTAAATAATCCATCAGTCCATCTTGAAAATACCGATCAAAATTAATTACTCTATTTTGAACTAAATATTCCCTGCTAGTAAGTCACCTACATGTGAATTTGAAACTTCAATTCACTCATAGTCCACTTTGTCTCAAATTCATTGCATGCCATCATAATAAGATATAAAATTGTCTTTCTTTAGAAGATTTTTTTAATTTTCAAACTAGCCAATCAACCTTTCACTAAAGCAAGAAGATCATAAGGGAAAATAGATCATTTCTTTGAGATATAAGAGCAATTTAATTTTAATTTCCCTATTCAATTTAGAACCAAAAGAGCTAGTCTTTCACCTGTTAGGTGAATAAGTCCTATTGCACATCAAATTCATCATAATTCATCTGGAATTCTTCAATTAGCTAGTTCCCAAATTTTAGTCTCTTGAAGCATGACATTATCGCATCTTGTTCCATGGGGACCAAATATTGGTCCAATGAATTTGACACCTCCTTGGCATGACCTGCCAAAAGGCTTAAGGAAGAAATTTCCTAAGTTTACAAGTGAAGGTAAGAAAAATATTGATGAACATTTGGTTGCTTTCTTCATAACATGTTGATTAATCAGTGTAAAACATGAAGATGTCTATGTTAGAATCTTTATTATAACCCTACATGATTTGGTAGTAGAATGGTTTTACCATTTAGCTTTAGGCACTATGATCAACTGGGCTACTATGCATGTGCAATTCAAAAAAAGATTTAAATCTATAGAGGACAACCACATTATGCTCACATAATTAACCCATTTGAAGAAGGAACTGCATGAACATATGCATGATTTCATTTCCATATTCAATAGACTCCTTTACAAGAGTCCACAAGTTGCATTACCTACAATAGATAATCAAAAATGTTTCTTCATCAATGCTCAACTTCAAGAAGTCATCTATCAACTTCAAAGGGCACATCTAGTTGATCTTACTACTACTCAAAATCTTACAATAAAGGTTGAGGATGATTTAATAATGGATGGTAATATTAAAAATATTATATCTAGAGGAGAATCATATGTTTCTATTACACCTTAGACTATAGATCCTTTATTGTAAAAACTTATCAATGACTTACTATAAGTTAAGAGGTAAATTACTCAAGGAACTCATATAGCTCCAAGCAAGAATGCTCTTGCATGCAAATTTAATAATAAAAATAAAAATTGGATTGTTGGTCCTCAAAAAATTTTGGCAATTGAAGATGTCTTGAGAAACCATATTGAGATGAATGAAGAAGACTCAATAGCTGATGGTGTTGATCAACCTCTTGCTGAAGAATATGATTTTGTAGATCCTGCTAGTGACTCTAACTGTTACCTAGAATATGAATCATAAAATGACTATGATGAAGCATTTCTTGAAGATCATAGTCAATCTTTTGAAATTTGTACAAGGTCTCAAACTCAACAAGTTGTTGATAAGTCATCAAAAGAACAAAAAAAAGGGAAGAATCAACCTACTATTGAAGTAAGTATCCTTAAGAGAGGTATTTCTATACCTTATTCTTTTATTACTAAAGATAAGTATGTTACCTCCACTTCCCAAGTTTTGAAGTCAAAAACTCACGTAACTAAAATTAGGACTTTGTCTCCTGTACCCATTCCTTCTTTTAACATATTGAGCATATAAAGAAAAATAAAATCCAAATGTCAAAAGATAAATATCTAAAGTCTTACCTACATCAGTTAAATAAATTAGTGAAGTATGTTTAGAGTAATGGGTCAAATAATACATCTAATTATTCTAAGAGTATTTTACCAATTCCTAGGTTAACCCCTTCCCAGAATAACTCTATTGATGCTACATCCTCATCCTCTCCTATTTTAGATAGGATATAACCATTTCATGTATCTCTATTGATCAATGTATATAAGTTAAGTAATTGCATTCTTGACTCAGGAGCCTCTGATAATGTGATGCCAACAAAGGTAGTTATTTCCTTAGGTCTTTCTCTAACCAAGTCCATAAGAAAATGTTACTTAATGGAAAGGTAAGTTCCCCTCATTAGATAGATTAAATATGCTTAGGCTATTCTAACAACCTTCCTAGATAAAAGGCTTAAAATGACAATCTTGGTAGCAGATATCCCAATCTCATATGAAATGTTGCTTAGCAAATTTTTTTGTAAAGAGTTGGGAGGAGAAGTTTAAATGGACTATTCATGTGCACATAGTCCTAATAAATGAGTAAATTATAATCTAAAACTAGAGAAGAAATCAAAATACATAGTTTCCAAATTTGAAGATCCAAGATTGAAGATCCTCTTTGAAGAGTTAGGTCATGGAATTTATTTTCTTAAAATAAGTAAAGAAACTGAAAAAGAAAAATAAAAAGATGAAGAGGAGTTATGGATCATGGAATTTGATGGTAGTTATAGTTTTCTTGGTTTAAGAGTAGGACTGGTGTTGATTTATCCATCTAGAGAAGTTTTTCCTTATTCATTTAAGCTCATGTTTGAAAAAACTAATAAAACAACTAAATATGAAGCTTTCTTGTTAGGACTTGAGTGAGAAAATGAGTAGGGAATAAAAATCCTTAGAGGTCAGGGAGATTTCAACCTTTAGTTAGGAAAATTAGAGGACAATATCAAGTGAATAAAGATAAGTTGAAACATTACTATGATATATTTTTGAGTGCTATAATGGATTTTTTGCTTTCTCAATTAATTCAATATCTCATGATCATAACTCTAGAGTTGGTTCACTTACTATAACAACATCCTTGCTTAGGGTTGATCATCAAACTACAATCTTAAAATAAGGTGATTATAAATTAGAAATGGTTTATCACCCAATGGTTCCTGATAATGCTAAACATTGGAAAGTTTTTAATGATGATAAACAAATAATAGATTTCTTGGAACAACAATATAATTTTGAAGGATTACATTTTGAAGGAAGTAGTTCACATTCTCATGAAACAACAATAGGTACTATTGATTTTTAACTTCTTGAAGATGAAGCCATAATTAAGCTTAAAGGGAATAAGATTCCTAAAGGATTAGTTTATTTAGAAGAGATTTTTGACAAGCATGACAAGTTCCTAAATAAGAAAAAGGAATATGGGGATTCTTCTTCTACAAAAATAGAACAAGTTAATTTAGGTAGTAATGAAGAGCTTAAGATGGTTAACATTGGTAAGAGCTACTCATAGGAGGAAAAAGAAGATTTTAATAAAATTATTAAAGAATATATTGATGTATTTGCTTGTTAATATAAAGATCTCAAATCATTTCAGCTAAAAGAAGTACAACACTACATTCCACTTCAACCAGGTATAAAGCCATTGAAGTAGAAGTCACAACATCACAGTCCTACCATTTCAAACATGATTCATGTTGAGATTCATAAACTCTTGGATACAAAGATTATTTATTTGATCTATCATTTATAATGGTTAGAAAACATTGTCCTAATAAGAAATAAAAATGGAGAGATACATTTATGTGTTTATTTTTAAACCTAAATCAGGCTTCTTTAAAAGACAACTATCCATTACCTATCATGGATGATATTTTACAAGTGGTTATAGGGTCTAAAATGTTATCTATATTAGATGGATTCTCAAGATAAAATCAAATAAAGGTAGCTGAAGAAGATCAATATGAGATAGCTTTCCAAACACCATGGGGGAATTTTGCTTATCAAAAGATCCCTTTTAAGCTAATCAATGTTGGTGCAAATTTTCAATGAGTTATGTATTTAGCATTCACTCATTTGAGAAATAAGAGTATTATGGTATATCTAGATGATTTGAATATGTTTTTAAAACAAAGAGGTAATCACTTAGCTGACCTTAAATAATTCTTGATCTGATGTAGAACACATGGGATTTCCTTAAATCCTAAGAAATCCATATTTGTTGTAACTGAAGGTAATCTTCTTGGTCTTTTGGTATCAAGTGAAAGGACTAGAATTGATCCAAAATGAATAAAAGTTATTTAGAGTTTTCCTATGCCTACATCTAAAAAAGGTGTAAATTCTTTCTTTGGAAAAGTTAATATTCTAAGAAGGTTTATCCCAAATTTTTTTGAGTTAGCATGCCACATATCAGATATGATGAATAAAAAGCTAGATTTTAAATGGAATGCTGAAGGAAAATTAATGTTTGAAAGAATCAAAGTAGTAATAGCTAAAACTCTAGTGTTGGTCTCTCCAAATTTTAGTAAGGAATTTATTCTTTACTATTATTCTCCATAACATACAATGTCATTTAGCCTCATGAAAAATAATGATGGAGTTGAGGTACCTATAGCCTTTGTGAGTCAACCACTAAAAACTTTAGAGTTGAAGTACTCTCAAATGGAGAAGCATGCATATGTAATAGTGAAATCATGTAAATTTTTTAAGTATTATATTTTGTCTTCTCACACTTTGGTATACATTTTAGATTCTACAGTTAAGTCTATTCTAACTTAGTAGGAGGTAGGGGTACTCAAGGGCACCTCGGTAGCTAAAGTATAAGAATTTAATCTTGACATTAGACCAAAAAAGTTAGTGAGAGGTAGAGGATTGTATGAATTGATGACTAAAAGCAAGCTTGAAGCTAAAACATCTCTAAATCAAGGAGAAACTAAAGAAAAATTACCCTTGGTACTTTTTGTCGATCTGGTTAATGAATGGTACAACAAGATTGCTTAATATTTGACTTATGGAGAATTACCAAATAATCTGACAAAGACATAAAAGTGGAATATCAAGTTGAAATCCAAGGATTATGTCATTTAGGACAATGGTCTATAAAAAAAGGGAATTGATGGTGTTTTTCTCTATTGTGTAGATAAATAACAATAGATTGAATTTTTAAAGGCATTTCATGACAAAGCATGTGGAGGTCATTTTTCATCTAGAGTCATTGCACATAAAATCTTATGGGCAGGGTATTTTTGGCCTACTTTGTTTCAAGATGCATTTGAATGTGTTGCTAAGTGTCAAGCATGTCAAATTTTTATAGGAAGAGCTAAATTACCTACTTGTCACTAAAACCAATAATTATTGATGAGACTTTCTGATAATGGGGAATGGATTTCTTTGGTTTGTTGAATCCTCCATTAAGTGCTGAACATCACTACATTCTGATAGCTATTGATTATTTCAACAAATGGGTGGAGGCTATCCCAGTCAAGTAGGCTACATCAAAAATAGTGTGTGATTTTATAAAATAAAATATTATTGTCAGATTCAATGTACCACTTAAAATTGTGACAAATAATGCATCCAAATTCTCTTTTATGTAACTTAATGAATTTTGTTACTCCTATGGGATAAACCTAGTTCATGATTAAAATCATTATTCTCAAGGTAATGGACAAGCTGAGTTGAGTAATAATAATTTGATGAATATCATATGAAAAATAGGTGGACAACAATCAAAGGACCTAGCATAAGAAGCTATTTGATGCATTGTGGGCTAACAAAATTACTCCAAAGAAGGCATTAGGTATGTCTCCATTTCAATTATTATATGGAATAAATGTTAAAATCACAATAACCCTTGAATTGCCTTCTTTGTAATTGGTATATGCAATTAAAGACACCACTTATCAAGATTCACTTGATAAGAGAATCATGTTTCTTAGTGAACTACAATAAGTTCATGTTCAAGTTATTGATCAACTAATGGATCATCAAGTAAAAGTTAAGAATATATATAATAATGGAGCGAGAGATAGACAATTTAAAGTGGGAGATTTAGTTCTTCTATGGGATAATCAAAATGAATAGAAAGGAAAGCATGGGAAGTTTGATTCTTTGTGAAAAGGAACCTTTACTATATAAAATATTGTTGGGAAAGATAATTTATTCCTAGCTCATCAAGATGGGATTACACTGCCTCTATCTTTTAATGGGTAACACTTGAATCTCTACAAAAATTGAGTAGCAGGATATCTCCTACCTATACATAAATAATGTTTTTGTCTTTTCTTTCATTTTGTTTAAAGTCTTTGTGTTCCAGTTAGTCTAATAGTTTTTGTGACTAAGCTTCTGTAATGACTCCATACCCAATGGATTGAAATAAAAATTAGAGATAGTGAGATCTCAACCTTGTTTCTTTTTTTATGATAGAAATAAGGGTGTCCCCAGTTAGAGCTAACTGGTGTCCCCAAAATTTGATACTTCAAGATTTTGGGAGGCACCCCTTTTAAAAAATTTGCATCTTAATAGTATCTATATGTCAGTTGTGTTGTTTAAAGTCAGTCTTTACAATAATGGGTCTTACTTATGTTTATTTTTCTTTTGTTATTATCTTCTCAATTACTTTAGGTCTCTCCAAAAGATTGAAAACACCAACTTAAAAGCATCACCCATAACCTACATTCATCCATTTTTATAGCCTAAAGGTAACTAATTAATTTCTAATGCAAATTAGGTTCTCTGAGTTACCTTACTTCCTTAAAAATAAGCTAGGTTATCCTGAAAACCTGACTCATACTTTCTTGACCAAATTGTTTATCAAGGAACATTTATTATGAAAATTAAATAAGTTAAGTAGATCATGAAATTTAACACTACCGAGACCTTATCAGGCTCTTGGGACTACTTTACTTATAATGTTTACTTAAAAGCTTTTTAGGTTTATGAACATAATATAATTATAAACCAAGAATCGATTAGGATTATGAGATTGCTTTACTTATAAAATCCTAAAATAAGTAAAGTAATTTGAAAAACCCAATCAATAAGGCAATCAAACATTGGCACACTTGTAATTAATGCATTGGAAAATAAATAAAATCAGAATTTCTACCTCATTTCCACCTCACTCCAAATCATCAAAACTAAGCAATTATCTCTATGAACCTTAAATTGAGAGTTTTTTATCCTTGGAGCAATTTTGAGAAATTTCAAGCATTTCCTTTTGTGACCCACTTGTAGTTGAGGTAGGTAGATTATTTTAATTTCATTATTAAAATCATCATTTTTGGTTAAAAAACTATAGTTGTGACCTTGCTATGCATTTTCCATGTCAAAAGTTAAAAAACAAAAAAACTAAGGATGCACTAATTTCTTAGACCAAATCAAGTTTATCAGTCACCTTAACTTGTTTCACATTTATACCTACTAGTAACTTCTTGAGAAACCCAAGTCCTGAAGATTGATCTAATTAGGTTTTTTATTACATCTTCTTTTTTCTAAAGATACAAGTAATCAGTATTTGTCAACCCAAAGTCCTGTTTCCATAAAACTAAAGTCTTATGCCTTTGAGAACCTGAAGTCTTATGCTTTTGTAAACCCAAAGACTTATGACCCAAATAACCTAAAGTCTTCTACTAGAAAGAAACTGAAGCCTTGTAATGTTGAAAAACTTGAAGTCTTGTAACATTGAAAATTTGAAGTTATCTTCTACTACTATAAACCCATAATTGATGAACTTGAAAGAGCAACTTAAAAGTGTTAAGAATTTTAGCGTAAAAGCAAGTTACTTAAGTTTTTGGAAATACTTGTTATTTTAAAAGTTTTTGGAACTTGTTGAGAGTTAAAAAAGTATCTAAGATAATCTCATTCCCCATGAGGCTATCCCAATCAAGCATGCTACAATAAAAGTAGTGTGTGATTTTATAAAAGAAAATATTATTTTCATATTTGGTGTACCACTTAAAATTGTGATAGATAATGAAACAAACTTCTCTTCTATGTAACTTATTGAATTTTGTTACTCCTATGGGATAAACCTAGTTCATGCTTCAAGTCATTATCCTCAAGGTAATAGACAAGATGATTTGAGTAATAAGAATTTAATGAAAATCATTCAAAAATAGGTGGATAACAATCAAAGGACCTGGCATAAGAAGCTATTTGATGCATTGTGGGCTGGAAGAATTACTCCAAAGAAGGCATTAGGTATGTCTCTATTTCAATTATTATATGGAACAAATTTTTAAATACCAATAACCCTTAAATTTTCTACTTTGCAATTGGTAAAAGTAATTAAAGACACCACTTATCAAGATTCACTTGATAAGAGAATCATGTTTCTTAGTGAACTATAAAAAGTTCATGTTCAAGTTATTGATTGGATAATGGATCATCAAATAAAAGTTAAGAATATATTTGATAAAGGAGCAAGAGATAGACAATTTGAAGTGGGAGATTTAGTTCTTCTATGGGATAAGCAAAATAAATAGAAAGGAAAGCATGGGAAGTTTGATTCTTTATAGAAAGGACCCTTTACTATAAAAATATTTCTAGGGAAGATAGTTTCTTCTTAACTCACAAGATGGGATTACACTGCCTCTACCTTTCAATGGGAAGCACTTGAAGTCTAAAAAATTTGAGTAGGGGTATCTCTTACCTATACATAAATAAATTTTTTGTCTTTTCTTTAGTTTTGTTTAAAGTCTTTGTGTTCAATTAGTCTAGTATTTTTTATCACTAAGATTCTGTAATGACTACATACCTAATGAATTGAAAGGAAAACCAGAGATACTAATATCTCACCCTTATTTCTTTTCTTATGATAGAAATAAGGGTGTCCCAAGTTGGAGCCAGTTGGTATCCCCAAAATTTGATACTTCAAGATTTTGGGAGACACCCCTTTCAAAAATTTTGCATCTTATTAGTATGTGTTTGTTAGTTGTGTTGTTTGAATTTGCTTATGAAAATTAAATAAGTTAAGTAGATCGTTTTTATTAATTAAAATCTATCAAGACCTTATCAGGTTCTCATGACTACTTTAATTTTAAAGTTTATAAGTAAAATCTTTTTAGGTTTACTGAACCAATTTACTTATAAACCAAAACCCTATTGGGATTATGAGAGTTCTTTGCTTATAATTTCCTAAAATAAGTAAAGTAATCCTGAAAAACTTGATCAATAAGGAAAGATGACATGGCATTGGCACACCTTTAATTAATGCATTGGCAAATATATAAAATCAAAATTTCCACCTCACTCCAAGTCATAAAAACTAAGCTATTACCTCTATGAACCCTGAGTTGAGCGTTTTTTATCCTTGGAGCAATTTGGAGCAATTTTGAGTGTTTCCTTTTGTGACCCACTTGTAGTTGAGGTAGGTAGATTATTTTAATTTAGGATTATTTACTTCTTATTTGTTTATTTTTAATGTTTGGTTTTTCCTCTATTTTTATTTTTGTTCCATTCATTTTCTCCTCTTTTAGGGTTTGTGTATTCATCTTCTTTTTCATTTTCATTGTTAAATTCATCATTTTTGGTCAAAATACTTAGACCTCAAGAACCCAAAGTCATACTAATAATAACAAAATCCTTGTAATGTTAAAAACCCAAAGTACTATAACACTACAAATTTGAGCTGTTATCTCCTACTACTGTGAACCCAAAATTGATTAACTTGAAAGAAGAACTTAAAAGTGTTAAGACTTTTAGATTAAAATCAATTTACTTATTTTTTCTTAATACTTGTTTTTTTAAAAGTTTTTGGACCTTGCTAAGAGTTAAAAAGTATCTAAGATAATCTCATTCCCTCTATGAGGCTATCCCAGTCAAGCATGATACATCAAAAGTAGTGTGTGATTTTATAAAAGAAAATATCATTGTTTTTGGTCACCACCTAAAATTGTGATAGATAATGTAGCCAACTTCTCTTCTATGGAACTTACTAAATTATATTAATCCTATGGGATAAACCTAATTCATGATTCAACTCATTATCCTTAGATAATAGATAAGCTAAGTTGAGCAATAAGAATTTTGATGAATATCATTCAAAAATTGGTGGACAACCCAAATCAACGGACTTGGTATAATAAGCTATTTGATGCATTTTGGGCTGATAGAATTACTCCAAAGAAGGCATCAGGTATGTTCCATTTCAATTTAAATGGAATAAATGTTGAAATACCAATAACCCTTGAATTCTCTACTGCCAATTGGAAAATCAATTGAAGACACCACTTAACAAGAGTCACTTGATAAGAGAATCATGTTTCTTAGTGAACTAGCAAGAACCCGAAGCCTTGTAATGTTAAAAACCCAAAGTCTTATAAAATTGCAAATTTCAAGTTATCACCTACTACTGTAAACCCAAAATTGATTAACTTGAAATATCAACTTAAAATTGTTAAGACTTTTAGTCTACAATCAAGTTACTTTAGTCTTTAGAAATACTTGTTCTTTTAAAAGTTTTTGGAAGTTGTTAAGAGTTAAAAAAGTATCTAAGTTAATCTAATTCCCCAGATTTCTCAATCTTTTGAAGTATTCAATGAGTATCTCAAAACATTTACCAACCATTCTTCAGAATTTAAAGGAGTAAATGTTTGGGTTAGAAGCATCAAGAAGGTTAGATGGGAAAGTAAAAAAAGTAGAAGCACAAAGTAAAGTCATTAAAGAGGTCATAAAATTAATACTCGAGGAAATTCTTGAATTGATAAATAAGGGTAAGAGAAAAACAAAGGTGAAGAAAGTAATAATCTAAGAACTCATAGTGAAGTATGAATATAAATGGTATCCTATTGAATCATCCATTTCATCAAAAATCATTAAGATAAGTGACATAAACATGGGGCATGTTTGTTACTGAGCTCTTAAAAAGATCCAAGGCTAATACAAAGACTCCACTTTTGAATGCCATGAACAACAATGGAATTATATAAGCAATAAGTTTCCCTAGCTCATCTTAGATTCCTAAGATTATACTTGCATGTGAAAAATATTATGATTCCTTTTCTAGAATATTAAGGGATACTACTAGGAATGTAGTTATAAGGCTTGATGTTCAATATTTTAACTATTACTTAAAAACCCCAACATCACCAAAGGTAATTGACATTTCAATGGAGACATCTGAGAAGAAATGGGAAACCAAGATGCCTAAATGCATCAAGATCAAAAATATTTACTACTTGAAAAAGGTCAAGCAACCCTCAAGGTTTCCCAAACACCTTGTTAGGTCTAATTTCATTCAAGAAGTAGATGATATTAGTCAACTACTATGCAGAATCGATGGATAAATTAATACTAAATGGTTTTCACCATGGGTGTGTGCTTACATCAAATCCATTGATGTAACCCATAGTTATTCTAATATTGATTGGGCAAAAATGGTCAATGATAAAATTGATCAATAATTAAAAAATGTATTAAAGACTTTTGATTTAAATATGACATCATTTTGGTATATGTAACAGCTTCCACTGGGGATTTTTAAAGGTTAAAGACTATTGTTACTTTATCAACAATAGAAATATATGAATTATATCCTAAATTGGTCCTTGAAAGGTATTACAAAGATTACATCATAGTGAATGACAGTTTCTTTTATGAGCTTATTTGCATGTTGGAAAAACCATTGAAGCATAAAAGGGTGTCAAATGAAGCATGAGATACAATGGATTTGTATGGATTTATTTTTATCAAATTTCATGACTTCACTTATCTCATAATATGAGGATTCTTAGGATCACCACTAAAACTACCAAGGTACTTAAGTGACTTATGGATCCTGATGGAGATGAGCAGACAATTAGTTGAGTTACATGATTTGCAATCTAAAACACGTAAGGTAGTTACTAATTTTATAATTATTATTGGTAACTATCAATGTCCTAGAATATAAAAATCTAGGAATGTGTATAAGGAAATATATCATCATTATACTCAAGTTCATTTTGAGGTCAGAGCAAATTTTGATTGTAGAGGTGTTGCTCAAAATATGGTTTCTCTTGAGTATAATCATGTCCCAACACTAGAGAATTTTTTGATGGATTGTAGAAATGAGTTTGAGATAATAAGAAAATATAAAAATAGGTTAACTATAGATAAAATTTTAGCCTTTGATTTAGTAATTATTCTAGAGGATTTATAGGATGATGACACAGTTATTAGTGATGCTTTCCAGGGAGCAGAATTAGATGGGGCCCCACTTCCAATAATTATCCTAGGTAATGATCATGATAAAACAATTGTAGAGATAAATTCAAATGTTTTTTCAATGAATTATAATTATATTTTAAATAAGGGATATTACATGAAGGACTCTTAAGCAAAACTACACCTATGGGATAGAAAAGAAAAGAAGTAAATTAGGGAGAAAGCAATCAAGGTCCCATAAAGAAGTTAAGGTTCAAGAAGAATGTGGATGACACATTATTATTAGTTAAATATAAAGAACCAGTATAATATACTATTTCCATTTCACCATTGATTTTTCCTACCGCTATTCCTCCAACTATTCTACTTGTTATTCCAACAACTACTTTTATTCAAATTCCTTCAATTTTTCCCTCATCTCCTAAGGAATATAGCAAAAAATCATTAGAAAAACATTATAAAAATGAAGTGAGTCCTTCTCCTCTTCCTTATTCTCTAAAATATGCAATTCCACCACATCTTTCAGATGAACCATCTCATGCTAAAGAAGAACTCAACAAGGCAAATGCTAAGGAGACTATAGCATCATAGAAGGAAGGATCGGTAAAAGAAAAGGAGCAAGAGACAAGACCTAAAAAGGAAGTTGTTGAAAAAGTTATAGATAAAGGAAAAGATAAAGTGGAAATGGAAAAATAACCTCCTACATAAAAATCTTATTCATAGGAGTTGATAACTAGAAGTGAACAACATGTAATGACTACACATTCAGTTATTTACACAATTACACATTTTTCATCTTGGCTAGATTTGAAAATAGTTACAAGGATAAAATAAGTAATCAATCTGGAATAAGTGGATATTTAGTTGTTAAAGAGTCTATAGGAAAGAGGTAAGAAATATAAGTAAGAAAGGGTGACCTCAAAATTGATAATTAAGTCCTTAGGGTAGAATTTTTTTGAGATAGCAATTCCACCACCTAGAGTCAACACAGGATAAGTGACTAATGATAAATTATAAATCACAATAGTATCCCTTATATAAGTTATAATATATGTAATTAAAAAAGATACTCATACATTGATTAATACTCTCTTTAAAAATCTAGATGAAGAGAAGGCTGCTAAAAACAAGTTAAAGGAATAGAATGATCAATTATGCAAAATAATTACAAAAGTGGTGAAGACTATCCCTCAAAAAGCTTTGCTCCCAGATATTTTTATTACTCAAAAATTAATTACTAAAGTAGAAGAAATTATAGATAAACCTAGGGCTATTGATAGGTTAATTAAAAAGATGAGACAAAAAGCAAAGAAATTCTTTCCACTTAGTAAAGATGCTCAAGTTATCTTCAAGGAAAGATAGCACAATAAGAATTGAATTAGAATATGAAAATGGTATTTTTAAACTCCAAAAATAAAGTCTTGAAGATATTTTAAAATTAGATGAGAAAATTATAGTTGAGGAACAAATTGCTTCTTCTTTGAAGAAAATAAAGTAGGAAGATTATCTCCTTTCTTTCCATTTAAGCATCCTTCTAGATATAGCTAAAGAAATGAAGATGATAGAAGAAGAGTCAAGTGATGTTAGTGCTGATCTTAAAGATTGATTCTTTGGAATCATAGGTATATGGATAACTATTATCCCAAGAATAGTTGAACAATTGATAGAACCGTTCAAGCAAAGAATAGACATAGTCACGAATTCTTTTACAACTAATTATATCAAAGTGTTGATGAATTATCAAATAGAGTTGAAAAGGATAAGATTAAGGATTGAGAAATCAAAGGTTCAAAGTAAACAGATCGAAAGGGAAATAGAAAGATTTAAAATAGAGAGGCAAGCAATTTTGAAACCAGATGGAGTCATCTAATGAATAATTTCCCAGCACATCAAGTATAAATAAAAATGTAGAGATCAAGTTCAAGAATTGGATTAATCCTGTCTAAAGATTGAATCATATTTTTTCTTTTATTTCACTTTCCTTCTCTAATTTTTATTTGAGTACCTTTACTTGAAGCTTTTTTGTGAAATCAAAATACTTCATCTAGTTTTGTGTTGCATGCAAAGAATTTTTATTCAATTCAAACAAGAAAATTGGAGAAGGCTACTTGGCACTGATATCTACATGACATGAAGGAGAGTTTTAAGGAAGTTGTTACTCAATGGTTTCTATTTTTAGCACATCACATGAGAAATTAAAGAAATTGTTTCTGATTTGGATTCTAGTTTTAGTTTTATATCAATATGAATGCTAGCCTGCATGCCAAATGATGACAAATTTTTGGCAAAGAAGAAAAGATAGAAAATTATACAAGTTAGTTTAAGAAATCCAAAACTTATGTTTGAGATAATCAAATTTTATTATATGAGTTGTATTGTAATTGAATAAGAATACAATTGGATTATATTAAAAACTATGTATATGGGGAATTATTTCATGTGTTATATGAAGATAAAATGGTAAACTTTGTGTTACCCTTAAATCTAAATTGAATTCTTAGTTTTATTAAGTTATTTTCTAAAAATTTATCTCTTTAAAGTGTTTATCTACTTGCATGGATATAATATACTCTGCAAAAGCTATCTATTATGAAATACAAACTCTATTTCCTCAAATATTGTAATTCTTTTCTTATTATCTATCTTCTTTCAAAATTTTCAAAACCAGCTGCTTACTTACTACATAATCTCCTTGTTATGGTTCATGAATGAAGATATTAAATTAATACCCCCAAGTTAAAGTAATTTAATTTAATTTAATAGGTTTTAGATATAAATTAATCAAGAGTAGATAAATGAAACAAATGGGAGCTTCACCGATAAATGAAGGAGATTTATCTCATGACTACCTAAGTTTTAAGCTGTACATAAAATCTAGCTAATAGTCTTGAAACAAAACATTTATCATGTGTTTAGAGAATTATAACATCGTTACACTACTCGAATCATTTCAAAGACTTATTTTCATTACATCTAAAATCCTAATTTGAAACCAAAGCCACATATGCCTTTTGGATCCTTACCTAGTGTTATTATGCCATTCATTCTTATCTAGATTGTTATTTATTTTAATAATCCTAATTTTACAAGTTGAGTTTGAAACTAGTCTTGCCAAGTTACATTGATTGATTTCTACCTATACCTTGTGTAATTTTGTCCTAAACATCGATATTTCACTTTTGGGTTGTGAAATTTAGGTTAATTCTTTATGTACATAGAAAACTATTATTTATCTCTATATTTGAGATAAATATCCTATCTTCCATATTCTTATTGTTTCATGGCTTATACCAATTGGCTAGGTTTATGTTTAAATTTAAATGTCTAGTTTATGCTAAAGTGTTTCAAATTTATTATATTAAATCCCATACCTTGTTTTGTTTAAATTATAGATTTTGTTCCTTTTCCAAAAGACTCATTTATGCCTATTTTGAGCCTAGATTTTGTGCCTTCTCTTAAATACCTAAAAAAAATTATTTTATTTAGATTAGACTCATTTGAAATACTTTATACCTAAATTTTGGCATGCTAATTTTTATTCATCCATGTGACCATTCGTTTAAGAAATTTGACATTAGACATTTGATATTAGACTATTTTAAACCAAGTTTTAGCATATACCATTTTTGAGATACAACTCGACTTGTTAGACTAAGTTAGACTATGTTTGGACCATTTGTCTTTTGGACCTTATTTTTTAGATTTTATAAAACTCTAGACCTTTTTGTGAAATGTTCATCATTGATTTGGATATGTTTCAATACACTTGTAGTTGAGCCATAAAAAATATAATTTATGATAATGTGGTCACATAAATTGAATTTAATCAAGACCCCTATGGTGATGATGCAGTTTCTGAGATGGATCCTTATCCTCCTTAAAATACTCAATCTATAAAATGAATCCAATATCTTTAAGAGCAACATGTATTGATAACTTCTTTGGGTTGGTTAACATATAATGTTTGTTGTTTCACTAATCATGGTACCCAATTCCCCACCTATAACATTAACCCTCCTTTATATTTTGTAAGCAAACAAGCTCTATAGCATCCAAGGATTATCATATTAGGACCTCATCCTTTGGCTTGTAAAATAAAACAAGATTCATAATGCCCTATCATTATCATTATGGGACCTCATCTTTTGGATTGTACAAGAATCCAAGATTTTTAGTTCCCTATGATTTCCATTCTAGGACCTCATCCTTTGGCTTGTGAAAGTAACCAAGCTTCACTATGTCCTACCATTTCCATTATAGGACCTCATCATTTGGCTTGTGTGAGCAACCAAGCTCCACAACATCCTACCATTACTATTTTAGGACCTCATCCTTTGGCTTGTGAAATCAAATAAGATTTTAAATACCCTAGCATTACCATTCCATTCTCTTCTAAATATATTATCTCACTATCTCAACAAGATTGTGAAATCACAGCTCAATGAGTCACAGTTACCATCCTAGGTTGACAACTAGCCTTTGTTAAGCCCATCATGTATAAGCCTATCTTTATCCAACCATTATTCATTCCTCATCTAGATTTAATACTAACCTATTTTATAAAACAAATTCCAATATTAGAGCCATAATATATCCAATCAGTACCTCTCCCACCAATCCAATCATTCAAAGATTAAGATATATTCAAAACTAGTATTTTACAATTGCTTGTAAACCAAAGATAAGAGAACCAACCAATACATGATGTTTTTGTTAAAACACCTATTTGTGATGAGTTAACCTATAATGAATCAGCTTTTGATACTTTACCCATTGTCATGGAGTCTCACTCTGATAAGCTAATCATTGTTGAGTCACTTCTTAATGATTATAATCACCTTTGGGAAAATCATTTTCTCAGCCATTTTCCTATTTTTAAAGATCCTCCCCTTGAAAATTTAGTCTCTTTAGAGTTGTCTCTTGACCTTTTCTCCCTCATTGAGGAGTCTAAATTTTAAAAACAAATCCATGTGGAGCCCTTTATGCCATCACAAGTCATTATTTGTCTAGTAATAAAAATTAAACAAGACATCATTGTAGTAACATCCACATAAAATGAAGAATCAACATTGAAGTTATGTTATATTCTTGAACTAACATCAAATATAGCATCAAAATTAGAATCAATGTTAGTCTCAAAATTAGATTTAGAGTCTCTTGAATTAGACTCAGCTTCATAATCAAAATACATTTGTGGTTGTTATAATATTGGTTACGCATGCCTTTCAAATCGATTTGAATATATTTGTGATCCTTCCATATTTTTTGAGGATGATTACTTTAGAATTGACATAATTTTTCCTAGTATCTTCTATGAGGATTTTGATACCTTTTCCCATTCCATTATGGTACCACATGACATTGACACCAACTAACCTAGCCATTATATTGACATTCTACCCCCCACAAGCGTCTATTATGACTGATAGAATCACACCTTTTTGAAGAACATCCATGTCAACATATCATCTATAGAATATTAGGGGGACCAAGAATATATTCATCAAGAAGAAGAAAAATCTCTTAGTGAAACATTTTTATAGGTGCTAGGGGGTAATCAAATTCCAAACTTAGCATCTTATAGTGAATCCTTTTTGGAATGCTAGAAGATAATCAAAGTCAAAATTCAACATTCCTTATGAAACCTTTTTAGAGGTATTATGGTACAATCAATATAAATTCATTAGCGAAAACCTCTTCAATGTGATAATAACTGAGCACAATAGTTATTCACTACTTTATGAAGACATTATCAAAGAAAAAATCAATACAACTTCCAGTCTATATCATAATCAGATGGTATCTACTCTCAGGTCCAAACCAAAAGAAATCTGGTGGTCCTCTCAAGAACATATTCAAAATACTTTGACCCCTGCATAACCAAATTTATGTCAAATATATAATTAAAAACATTGTGTGTGCCAAAAAAATAATCTTTATTTGTTGCCCAACCATTTTTCACTCCATTATCATCCATATTTGCATTGCCAAACAAGGCATATCAGCCATTATTTATCTAGATTTACCATTCCTAGCTGAACTTTCCTTTATAGAGGCTATGAAGATAACTTGTCTCAAAGTTTGAAGGACATATAATAAATGACCAAAAATATCACAATAACATTCTTGGAGTCCAAATATGTAGTAGGGTATTGATAGATCAACTATTTAGACAAGGTGTGGGATAGCAATTTAAACATGATTGATTATTCTTGTTATATCATATGTTGATCAGGACATGCATCTCCACATCATCAAGAACACCATTACCTTTTACATTTCCAAAACTATTTACTGTGCCTTTTCCATTTTCCATTCACCTTGCCTTTTTTGTTTTCCATTCATCTTGTTGTTGTTTCATACCTTACCATCTACCCTACCTTATCACTTGGGGCAACCCTCTTATCATTATATCTAATTTCCCTCTTTCTATATTATTTATATAGTTTATCATATTCTTTATTCTTTTCCCCATACCATTATACCATACCTTCCCTATTGACGAAAGTTTATTTTACTTACCCTACCCAACCCTTTTGATCTTGGTTTTATTAGTTCTTTTGGCACGTTTTGCAAGGGGATTCTGATCTAGTTTGAACAATTTTAAAATTTATTGTTTAAATTATAGTCTATTAAAGTAGTATGATAGTGGATATGGAAAGTTATCTTTCATTTGTGTTTGACTAGTGCCACTGATTATAATTACCTATGGGAAAATTAGTATTCCACCTTGTGTTACTAATTAAAACTACTCAATGAGCAAATCAGTATCATTAATCTAAGTTTTTGTTTCCTAATTATAATTTCCTATGGTAAAAATAGGAAAAACACCTTGACCATGCATTAACACATCACTTTGCCATTACTATTATCATTTGCCTTTGTATTTGTCTTAATTTTTGAACTTGTTGTTACTTGGTTAGATCTTTCTACCTTTTATGTTGGTGGAACTAATGTGACTTGAGGTCCTTAAGGGACAATTTAGGCCATGATCAATTCATGTTAAGGTCAACTTAGTCCCCCTTTTCCATCCAATCTCACCATTTAATGAGCAATCTAATCTAATAATCTTGTTGTTTTACAAGTTGTATCTTCTTAAGATCTAATGAGTTAAGATATCCCAAAAAATCCAAAAACATATGTCCTATTTATACCTAGTTAATCATCCTCAATCAACCCTACTAGGGAAATTTATTATTAGTTTGAATACACTCTACTACCATTAGGGGCGTGGCATTCCCTTTGCATGGATCTTTTCTTGGGGGCATTTCCTATTTATCCTTTTATTAAGTCATCATGCATAGATATTGACTTGGTTGATGACATGATGCTTTCTTTTTCTTTTACTTTCAATATTTTTTTATGTTTGTTTGCTTCATTGTTTATTTCTTTCTCTATTTGTTTGAATAGGTTTTTGATTTTGTTTTTGTGCCTTGACCTAGTCTATATGTGTTTATTGGGTGATTCCTTACACATTATTCTTAAGTCTATCCATATTCATACATCAACATTACTATCATTGTTTTTATCATTGGTGCATTATTCTCAATTGATTATTGGATCAAAAGTTAGTCTTATGCATATTTTAGCTATGTTATCATGGATTTGTATATCATGATGCATACCATCACATGATATATCAAAATTAGCTTGGTAAATATTACAAGTAATGGATCTATAGAAACCCTCTTTGGTAACCTTGGTAAATCTTCCCACACCCTTATTTTTCTTATATTCCCCCATTTTATTTGTTTGTTTTGTTGTCTCCTATAAGCTACGAGAAATTTTCATCATCTTGATTATGTTAACCTTATACTTAACCATTGTTTATTTTTGTTTCATTTTTCTTCTCTTTTTTTATTTTAGTCTTTCTTTTCTTGGTGTTTTGTTTACCTATTTACTTATTTGTTTTCCTAATTGTTGTGCCTTGATTCAGTCTATGTGCATTCATTGGGTAATTCCTTGTGCATTATTCTTAAATCCATCCATATTTATACATCAGTAGCATCATCATGATTTTTATCATTGATGTATTATTTTCAAATTTTTCTTGGATTGTGTGTCAATTCTTATACATATTTTGGCTAAGTTATCATGGTGTTTTATCATGATGTATACCATCACATGCTAAATCAAAAATCATATTGGGAAGTCTTACATGAAATGAAATCATGGTATATCTCTTTAGCACTAGAAAAATCCCCAACCTATCCTAACCATATCGCATATAAATTCATTAAAATCACAACAAAATTTTCAACCCTTGCTCGCTAGGATGTGCATTTACATACTAACAAGTTACCCAAATTTATCTTTCTCTTATATACCAGTTTGTAATCATCATGGTATCAATTATTATAACCACCTTTGGACAAATCATTATGTATCATCCCACCCACATAACCACTGATTATAACTACCTATGGGGAAATCATTGTGTTTTGAGCTATCTAGATATTATGGAATATAATTTCCTATGGGAAAATTCTTATCTTTGTTCTTCCTAAATGGGGAATGTTTTCATTGTGATAATTCTTATAACCACCTTTTGGTAAACCATTATCTCTATCCAACCAAATGGGGATTTTTTTTATTCTACCAATGATTATAAATGCCTATGGGTAAATCATTGTTTTCCCTTTTATGATTATAAATACCTTTGGGAAAATCATTTTATTGTTACCATAATCCTCTTTTCAATGATTATAATTTTATTTGAACAAATATTTACCTTTTCAATCCTGCCTATGCTAATGATTATAACTGCATGTGGATAAATCAGCCTATTTGTTTTCTTAACTAGGGTAGCTCCATATGCCACTAATTATAACCACTTATGGGTAAATAAATTTATTTTCCACCCCTTTTACCTTTTGGTCCCATTGTTTCCTTCTTTTGAGGGACTAATTTTTGACCATCTTTGTTAATCACCCCCTCGAGGTGGCATCTATAGTTCATCCATTTTCATTGAAGTAGTAAGAATACATTACCTTTCTATACTTTGAGAAGATGTTACTATGCTTATAACTTGCAATACCTTCCCAAATAGGGGAAAATTATAGATGCTTAAAATGGCCACAACTAGATTTTGACCAAACTTTAGACTGATTCCTACCAACCATTACAAATTAAGCTTAGAAATAACTAAATGTGCTAAATGTGCTTGTAAAACATTCATAAAAACTCATAATCATGTTGAGACATACCTAATTCGGGTATTCTATTTTGTGAAATAATAACCTCTCATGAATTTATCCCTAATCCCCTTGTTGCATCACAACTATCAATTTGGCCTAGAGACCTATTAAGTGGGGAATTTTCACACTTAAATAATTTTTTTAAATAAATAAAAGTCTAATCTAAATCAATTAACAAACTAAAAAAGATTAAATGACTAGTTGAATTATCCATTTGAAACTAATGAATATCTAATAAAGGAAACAAAAAAATAAAAATATCCTAGCCTTTCATCATTACCTTTATGAGTTTTTAAGCTCTTTGAAAATATCCTAAAATATCTAATTTTGAGAGGTGATTTATTATTTTTGTGGAAATTAGTTTTTTATTCCTAAATAATAAAAGGGTCTAAGTAGGAGAAAATTAGTAAATGATAGTCCAAATTAAAGCTAATGATTTATGAAATTTAATTAAAATTTGACCTTTCTAAAAATAATAGTGAGAGATAAAAAATTAAGCTTATCTTATTCTATATTGATTCAAGTAAGACAGGGTTTATAAATTTGTGTGTAGTCTTGGGACACTATTGCAAGTAAGATCTTGAACTTTGTTTAATGAATAGATAGGAGTGTTGAAAATGGACACCTAGGGCTCTAGTACTATAGTCCTTCACTAGCACTATTTCCCTAAGGATAAAATATTTATGTATTTTGTTCACCTAGTTAGTGTGAGCTTGTATACCAAATATTAGAGCTTCATTGTTAATATAACTCCTTGTAGAGCTAATTTTCTATGTCTATGTCCTCTATGCCCTTGAATAAAAACTTTTGAAAATAGGGAAAAAGGGTTAGTGTGTGTAAGATGAACTAGACATGCTTCACACCCCATGTGTGGTCATGCTTCATACATACCTATACTCTAAGGAGGGATCAAGTAATATTCAGTTCTCCTTTTAAGATTGTTTGGTGTAATAGTAAATGAAAATGTAAGAAATTCAAAAACTAGGTGTGCTTGAGATGACTAAGGACTGGTGTAAGGAGATGAATTGGATTGAAAGTGTATAGTATGGTTGTATGTAGATAAAAAGGAATATTAATTGAGTGGTCTTGCTTATATTCTTATTTTCTTGAGTTATGTTTGCCAACCCCTTCCAAATGATCTTTGAATGGGCTTTGATATGGATCTATTGGTCATGGGTTAGATGAAATTAGACTAGGCCAACATAATGAAAAAGAGGAATTAATTAAAAAATGTAATTTGAGCTCAAATTATGATTAGATAAGAGTTCTAGAAAATGGACACCCTAGGGTCCAGTGCTATATTCTAACTTTGGCACTATTCTCCTGAGTAGATGGGACCTAAGGGGATGAATTAGGCATGAAGAGAGGGTCCTAGTTCAATTGGGATCAATTCTAAAAGGATATGGATGATTGGGAATTAGTGAAAACAAGTTTTTAAGGGTTATGAGAGAAATCAAGAGGGACCTATAGATTAGGTGTCATTATCCATGCTTAAGTTGCCTATTTATACATTTTATATAACTATATTTGCCTCCCCTTTATTCTAGTGGTGTAGAAAAGTGAAACACTAAGATAAAGGAAAATAAAAACTGTACCTAAACTTACCTACAAAGGTGAAGCCCATAAATCTACATGATTCTAAGTAATGTTTGATAGTATATAGAAATCATGTTGTGTAAGTGTGAATTTACAAAAGGAAAACAAAGAGTATATTAGTTTTTATTATATGAAATATAAAACAATAACATAAAAATATAGGTAATAGAGAGAGAGAGAGAGAGAGAGAGAGAGAGAGAGAGAGAGAGAGAGAGAGAGAGAGAGAGAGAGAGAGAGAGAAGA
This sequence comes from Torreya grandis, assembly GCA_037957365.1. Classification (NCBI taxonomy): domain Eukaryota; kingdom Viridiplantae; phylum Streptophyta; class Pinopsida; order Cupressales; family Taxaceae; genus Torreya; species Torreya grandis. Next base: position 3,329,951 of record JARHVA010001039.1, on the reverse strand, counting down.
ATATAAAGTTATTAATACACCTAACTATGTACATGAACCAATACAAAACCTATTATGATGCTAAGTAAGGCTAAGTAATGTTGGATGTGTTGGATGATGTTGTACTAAAAGTTATATCAAAAACATAGTTGAGTGTTTAATTCTATAGAAAGTGGTTCAAGAATGTAAAGGTTGACCCTTTAGCTCCATCATTTCCTACTAAGTGAATATAAATTATCATAAGTGTGTTAATTTATGTTTGGACTATGTGTCCAATCCCTCTAAATAGGTGGGTCAAGAATACAAAGGTTGGCCCTTTGGCTCCATCATTGCCCCATAAAGTGAAGCTATGAATCGACACCGATATGAAGAAGTATGTCATATGAGATGGATTTTTAATCCCATGAATGATCTAAAAATATAATAATGTGGTATGGATATTCAAATGTGTATTTTAAACTAGGCCAATGTTGGCCAACTCAAAAAAAGATGGAGATTAGGCTTGTATGAAAGCCAATCCAAAATTAAAAATTTGGCTTATGAGGAAGCCACTCAAAAAATCAAGAAATTAGGAATGTGAAGGTTAGTATTATATTAAATCCACTCCAAAATGATTTCAACCACCTACAAATGGAGTAAGGCATGCAACTATTGATAATTCTTGGGTAATGTTGAACTCAGAAAGAAAAGAAGCAAAAGTGTTGTGTAATCTACCCCTAATCACTAGTGTCTAAAACATGGATTCTAATCTTAAAGTTATACCAACTTCCATATCTAAAATTGGAAGTGAAAACTGATCATGTCATGCATGATGCCCCTTATGTTTGGATTCTCTAAGAAAACTATACAAAAAATTGTTGATTTTGAAGTGGTTTGATTGTGCAAAACTATAGTTGAACCTACTTTTCTACATGCTTCTAGAAAATATGGATTTTCTAAGGTTTGGATAAGAACACCAAAATAGGGTAACCTAGTGTGTGATGTTATAGTCTAGCCTTGGCATTGTTATCCTAGGTTGAAATTAATCACTATTCTATATTCTTGACTATTTGCCTAGTCTATTCTGATTGGTTTGATGACTAGTTTCTATTTTGGTTGTTATAAACCTATATTTTTTGACCAATAGGAGCTCTGATCTTTTAAAAGAACCCTTGATTGTTTCCCCCTCTTATAAGGGTAGGAAATATCTACCCCACAATGACTTCCCTCAAAAGAGGAAGCCTTACAAGTGTGTTAAGATAGAAATATGCATGATATAACAATGATTATCAACAAGATACCTCAGGATATAGCATGGTTTGAATTGAGAGATTGTTATATCAATAGGGGTATGACTAGATAGATATATGAATGTAATAGAATGTGAAATTTACTAGAATTGAATTAAAATTGGAAAGTTAGTTGTTAGTTGTTAGTTTGTTAGTTGTTAGTTGGAGGGATGGAGCATGATATCCATCATGGCATCTAAGAGAATGAGAAAATTCATGATATGGATCATGGAATTATGATATTTGAGAATCAATCAAGTAAATAATACACAAATCAAGAAGCAAGAAACATACAAGGGTGGCCAATGGGCAACACAAACAAGAAACATGGGTACATGTCACTCAAACTAGAAATCAATCATACAAGGCATGTTAAAATGCCACATACACATACAAGTGGAGAAACCAAAGTTGACACAAGGGCCACAAACACATAAAAGGGTACAATAAAAATACATTTGGTAAATTTCCTAAGGCACACACATGAATAAAAGAAAATGACATTGGAAAATGTCCTAAGGCACATACAGGAGACAAGTAGGAACTGATAATGCAATCACATCAAGCTATGATAAGCAAAAATATAAAGCATGCAAAGACTAGAAAGATACAATCACATATAACTAATAAAATTAAGAGGGAGAGTATGCAAGACATGTTTAGTATAAGACAAGGTATATGTTTAAAAATACACAATTGCTAGATACTAATGATATGTTAATAAAGTGTAAGATAGTAGATATTTTACATTAATATGATAACTTAGAGTGTAGAGTGTAGGAATGACATAACCTGGATGGTGTAGTCATATAGAAGATGCCCCCCAGTGGGTATGTATATCGATGTGTGTCTCAAATGTATAAGTAGAATGTCCCCTCAATGGGTAGAGTGATGAAATAAAGTAGATGGATGTCACTACAAACACTCAAAGAAGATCAAGTGAAGCATGGTAATGTAGATAAATTAATGTATAATAGCATGAAATATAAAATGTAAGTTCTAGCATAGTAGTAGAAATGTAAATCATGGATGATGCATACAATTAACATGTTTTTTTTTGCTTTTGACATATTTGAATGTTTTTGGATTTTTTGAAATGTTATATTATTTTTGTACTTTAGAATTATTTGAGCTATTTCAAGCATAAAAAACTATGTAAAATCAATGTTGAGGAGAAATGATACTAACTGATGAGTCTCATGCAAGACTCCCTATTATGGTGTCTTGTTTCAAGGAGTGGAATCATGTATGATCATGAAGCATGATGTAAATGTTGATATTTTAGATCTAAAAGTTGTATATGTTGTAGATGTTATGAAATATATAAATTAGAAACTATGAGATCCCTCTATAACTCTATGAAGTGGATGCAACTGTAAGACCCTTAGGAACCCATCTAGAAGTAGGAGAAGTGATATGAACATGTGATCTATTTGTACATGCATGATATCTCAATGATACTACCCTAGGTGTGAATACCATAGTTGGAAGCTATCTAGAATCATGAAGTGGTTTAGGTGTATGAACCCTCTATACTAGCGATGGATGCCTCAACTATGTCTAGATATTAATTAGAGAAGGAACTAACTAGAGGAAAAATTGAAACTGGTGGCAAAAATAAAATTGGTGACTGTGAAATAGTAGATGGATCTAAATTAGGGGAGTGTTAAGTTATATGGAACTCCACCAACTATAATAACTTGATTATCATGAATGAATCTCATGATTTTGTGAACTATAGAAGGTACTACTCTAAGTTTTTGAATCCATGGTTGACCAAGTAACATATAAAAAATTCCTACACTAGGAACTATAGTGAATGGTGTGGCCACATGTGTAGGACCAACCTATAGAGGAAGTACTATCTCACCCAATGAACTCTATATATGCCCAATGAACTCGGTATATGCCTAATGAAACCATTGATACCTATGTATATCATATTGATATCTTACTTTGAATATCAAAAATGTTATAGTAATGTAATAGTGCACATATTCACACTAGATCCATTATTTATGAGAACACTATGAATAGGATGATTATGAATGTGATCTCTAATAAAGAGTGCATGATAGTTTGTATCATCCTCAATTATCTCCTACTCTAAGAAGGGGATGAAAGGTCTAGCTAGAACTCTAGAATTGTATAAATAAATCATGTTACTCAAAGGATAGAACTCAACTGAAGGTGCCCTATATGTATTTGGTGGGGGATGTGCATGATATGCATGGTGAACTCTTGATTGATCCCCTACCTCTTGTTTGGAATGTTGTGGAAATGGATCTCAGAAGATTTTCAATGTTTCATCCTATGTTTTATTTATTGGTGGAGGGTCAACTAAAGTGCCAAGATAAATATCATTTAAATCTATGAGGTCTTGTATCTTGTGATTTAAATTGATGCATCTATTTATCATATGGCTTGGTGCCCTGTGGTAGTCATAAAATGCATGTTGATCATATCCCTTTGGAACAGGCTTTATTAGATCAACTTTTTAAATAAGAGGGAGAGATATGATATTAAAATCCAAAAGCTACTATAAAACCCTAGTTGGAGGAATTGGAAGGTGTGAAAAAGTACATCAAGGGGGATCCTGATAAAATTATTCAGTGAGGAGGCTCAGAAGTCACAATGACTATAGGTTGATTCTATCCTTTACTATCATTGAGCTTCACCTTATATGGGAATTTATTTTTACTCTGAATAATTGTGTCTAATGTATTAGTGTACTTTAGTTTGCCCATTGAAATTAATTTGACTTCTCTTTCTGTTAATGTGTGACATAATTTAGTGAAGGAAGAGATTATTTTGAACATGATTGATTCATGAAGTGATGATAGAATACTCTATTTGAATAGGTCTTGTAACTCTTGATATACCATGGGTATAGTCATATTAGCCAAGATGGTCTTATATGAAAAAACATAATCTATAAGATGCTCAATTGACCTTTATTTCTATTGTACAACTTGAACATATGAAACCTTGTCACCAATGTTGATACTTAAGTGTGTTAGGAACATGTGAGATAAAGGATTGAATGCATTGATTAACTAATTTGGTAGACTATAGAACCATTATAAAGCATAATACTTTAGGCTCCATGGAAATATCTTGGTAAGTATCCAGTCATTTGATACATAGTCCAAACATGCTACATGAAATGTTTTTAAATGTGTCTCTAGATCACCCTTGCCATCATAAAGAGTAATCTTGGGTTAAATAAAACCTTTTGGCAAGGGTATGGAAGCAATGTGACATGCCAATGGTGTATACAGTAAAGTGAAAGAATCCAAAGCTTGTGTAGGTCTAGATGCACCTTTCTCAATATGTTGCACCTTGGATTGAAGATATATTATCTCTTGGATGAGGGCCACCACATTAGGAGATAGATATGTACTAGTTATAGTTGGTGGCAAAAATGAAGGTTGGGTTACGATAGGGGGTTTTTGAGACATAGTTACCCATGTAGTGTCATTTGTAACAAGGTTGATTTGTGGTTTGAGAAGATTGACCATTGTTCACTTTTTTTAATTTCTATTATAGAATTACAAGCATGTCATCTTGAATATTAGGATGTTTGGTTAAAATTTCTTGAAGTTCTCTTTTATCAGTTTCATCAAAACTTATATATTAGGCCATTGTTAAAGTAGGAAAACAATTTGAAATATGTTTGAATGTTTTGTAATAAGTTGTAATAGGAAAATTGATATAAGGGAAAGTAATGAATATATGAAATGAAAAGTCCTAAAAATAGTGAATTGGAAATTGCATAAAAAGGATATGGAGCTCCCAAACATGTAAGGTGATAACTCAAGAAGCAAAAAGGAGCTAGTACATGCAACTAGGGTTTTGACAATAATATTTTTGCAAAATACTATGAATTTTTTAAATTGAAATTGAATTTTTGAGTTAAGTATGTAAGTAAAAATTTATAAATTTATGAGAGTGTTTGACTTAATGGGACCTAGTAAGTGAAACTAGGGTTTTGAGGAAAATGATATTTGAAGAGATTTTTTTATTATAATATTTAATAAAAATTTATAAAAATGATTGTAAAATTACTGGGAGCTAGTTGATGAAACTAGGGTTTGAAATAAAATTATTTTTGAAATTTGAGAATTTGAATCAAATTTATGATTTAGATATGCAAGCAAAAATCAAGAAATTTTTGGATTAATATTGGAAAATTACTGAGAGCTAGTTGATGTAACTAGGGTTTGAAATAAAATTATTATAAAATTTACTACTAAATTTAAAAAAATATTATGAATTTTTTCTTTAAATATTCAAGAAAAATTCTAAAATTTATGGGAAAAATCACCTAGGAATTTACATTAGGGTTTCTAGGGGTTTTATGCATAATTCAAAGTAAATCAAGTTCACCAAATGATTTATTATTTTTGGGGAAATTAGTTTTTAATTCCTAAATAATAAAAGGGTTTGAATAGGAGAAAAATTGTAAATAATATTCCAAATTAAAGCTACCAATTTGTGAAATTTAATTTCAATTTGATCTTTTTTGAAAATAATAGTGAGAGAGAAAAAATTAAACTTATCTTATTTTGGATTGATCTGACTAAGATAGGGTCTATAAATTTATGTGTAGGCATAAGACAATAAAAAATAGGATCCTAAATTTCATTTCTTGATTGGACATGAGCACTTAAACTAGACACTTAGGGCTCTAACATTATAGTCCTTCCCTGATGTTATTGTCTTAAGGATCTAAGCTTTTGGGTTTTTTTTTGCTTGGTCAGTGAGATTTTATGTACCAAATTTTTTATCCTTTCTATCAACATATCTCATTTTAGAGATAATTTTATTTGTCTATGTATTATATGGACTTGAATAGCAACTTTTGCAGATATGGAAAATTGGTTAGTGTGTGTAAGATGCACTAAACATGCTTCACACCCCATGTGTGGGAATAATGCCTACATAAAAATACTCCAAGGATGGATAAATCCATATGTAATTCTCCCTTTAAGAGTGCTTGGTGCAATAGTGAATGAAAATTCAAAAAATGCAAAAATTGGGTGTGATTGAGATGACTAGGGGCTAGTGTAAAGACTTGAATTAGATTGAAAGTGTATAGGCTAGCTATATGTAGAGAATAGGCAAGATTTATTGAGTGGTATTGCTTATATTATTGATTTCTTGAGTGATATTTTCCAACCCCTTCTAAATGATGTTTGAATGAGTTTTAATATGGATCTATTGGTCATGGGTTAGATGAAACCAGACTAGGCCAATGCAATGAACAAGAAGAATCAGAGAAAAATGGTAATATGGGCTCAAATTATGATTGGATAAGAGTTTTATAAATGGGACACCCCAGGGTCCAATGCTATAGTCCAACTTTGGTGTTATTGTTCTGAGCAGATGGGACCTAGGGGATGGATTATTCATGAAGAGAGGGTCTTATCTCAGCTAGGATCAAGTCTAGAAGGCTAAAAATGATTGGGAATTATTGAAAATAATACTAAGAGGGGTAAGAGAGATAGAAAGAGGGACATAAGGATTGGGTGTCATTATCCATGCTCAATTTTATAATTTTTACATTTTATATGACTATAAGAGTCATGCCTAATAATTACAAATCATAATTACTTGAAAACTATTAACTCAATTGAAGTTAGATTTGACTCACCTAAGTTTAGTTTGAACCCAATCTAAGCCTAAACTTATCCTTGACTCACCATGGGTGAGAGTTAATTCCTAAAGATATAAATACAAGTCCATACCTCTTCATTTCTAATCTTGGATATTGTAGAGTTATAATACAAGATTTTCTCCATAGAAATAATGTAATTAGTATTATAATTCCCAAATATTAACTCTAGCAATTAGAAATCCAATGTTCCTAAGAGATAGGGTTCTAATAAACCTCAATTTTAAAGGACTTATTGATGCACAAGATGAGCAATCCATTTGACAAATCCATTTAGATCTCCCAAGGAAGGTAAAAGAGTTTTTTTTTTATGTTTTTGTTGTGCTTTCATTTGGTTTTTGTTACTAAGCTCTCCCTAGTGTCTATGATAGAGGTTTTAGGATATTAGTGTGCTCATTTCATTAGTTTTATGAGACTAATGTAAGACTACACTCCCCTCTTTGTTAAATTCATAACTACACACTATAAATAACATAATTTATTCAAATCATTAATCCTAATATCTTATACCAACAAATTGTAAATGTTGAAATATGGGTAAATGTGCTCATTATGAGTTTTAAAACTAGGTACTATAAATTATACATATGGGTAACACCCACTTATAATCCAAATGTTACCTTAACACTAGATATGTACATGAATGTTCTTAATCTCATGAAAACTAATTTAGTTATATGAGAAACCAACATAACTAGTATTACTATAGCTTATGTTGAAGCCATAAGTAATGATAAAAATATTTTCCTTTAAATGACATGTTCTAAATCAAGTATCACACATATCAAAATATCCTTTACTAAACCTGACATAAGTATTGAACTAATTACTTTTTCAAAAAAATTATAACAATTAAAATATTGGATAAATTAATAATTATCCCAATAAGGGACATAAAATTAGTGTCTTCCCACTATCAACAATGCTCAAATGTTGCCCCAAAATTTAAACAATTCAAAATTATATATTGTATGTAGGGAAAATATGATCAACAATACAAATATCCTATAATAAAAAAAAATATATAATAATATAGAAGATCTAAATACATAAAATAGTTTCATTCCATAAACTAGTATGGGGATATAAGTAAGGACAATTTATAATGAGGGTATCAAGGATATAATTAGGATATCTACATAAACAATTGATAAATATAGACAAATCTAGATCTAAGATGTAAAATAGATAAGTATAAATGTAATGTCCCTTACTTAGGGGCTCCTTTTCTCTACAAAAAGCTCTGATACCACTGTAATGTCCCTTACTTAGGGGCTTCTTTTCTCTACAAAAAGCTCTGATACCATTGCGATATCCCCTTCAAATAGGGAATATAGAAACACAAAAGCTCTGAATAAGGTACAATCTTGTAGAATAAATTCAAAAGATAAAAAATAAACCACAATAAATCTCTTAACTGTCAATTAAAGATCTTATTATTCATCCAGATTATTACAATAGTTGTCCTTTGTCATGCATATACAGAATATGAAAATACAGTCTTGGAAACCTAATTCCTCTAACAAACTGGAAATAACCCTAGGTCTATGTGGCTTTCAAGTCACTGTGTCAAAAACACAGTCGCTGTCATCGATCGATATACTACCGATGTCGGTCACTGTGGGTCCTTCTCTGCTAACATCGGTCTTCAGTCAGCTGATGTTAGTCACTGGAGATCTCTATCTACCGATGTCGGTATCTGCGTGGATCTATATGGATCTATACGGACTTCATACGGCTGTCAAATATAATATAACACACCTTGATAGCTGAACGACCTGATCTCAAGATATATGATTCTAATACAAAATATCTATATCTGTATAACTTATTGAAGCAAAACCTAATAAAATAAATACCTGGAAAGCTCTGTGACAACTTTTGTATGAAGTTACCTCTCAAATCTGTAAACCTCTATGATAACTTCTATATGAAGCTATCTCTCAATTTGGCAATAGATTAGCTGATATTTCATAGCCTCTGAATCACACACACTAAAGAGTTGACATTCTCCAATGCAAATGAAATCCTTGAACCCTTGGCTCAGTCTTCACAGAAGAATTCTTCAATATCAAAATCAATAATCAATGCATAATCAATAATGGCCTCCATGAGAAACCCTTATACCCTCAAAAGATATGTTTGCCCTAATTAGGGTTTTCTTAAATTAGAATTAGGGTTTCTAAATTAAAATTAGACTAAATAATTAATATTTGATTAAATCAATCAAATATTAATATCTCCCTCAATGCATGTCAAATCGAGCCCAAATGAAAGCCAACTGGAAAAATTCTGCTAAATGAAGCCACACCAATCTCCATCAAGACCCTCTAACCATCCTATCAGCCTATGAGGGTCGCATAATAGGCTAACCATGAACTCAGAACATGTCAACTGAAAAGGGGACATGACAATCTTCCCCTCCTAAAATTGTTTTCCCTCAAGCAATCACTGAATGACAAATCAATCAATCCACCTGGATCCCAAATGTAGTCATGATCTCCACCACTGTCAATTAACATGAACTCCATGCCATGTCCATCCCAACTCTCATATAATGGCATCACATCATCTCTAGTACTAAGATAAGCACCCCAACATCTAATCCATAAATGAAAATTAGCAAGCAAACTCCTTACCTGAATAATATGTTAAACTAGATTGTGAAGGCTAGAAATAGTCATATCATCATCAACTTGTGACCCGACTGTAACAGAAAGCTGAGTCCCTACCACATGTGATAAATCCTAAACTGAACTCACCTCAAGACCAAGCTCATCCTGATATCTCTCTTGTGTTGGTGCCAATGTGCACTTGTCATCGCACTCTATCATGTCATGTGGTATAGGCATCTCCATCCGATGAAAAAACATATATCTAAAGCTACTGCCCCGTATTGCCTTAATAATATGTGTCTTCCCATCAACATCAAAGAGAACCTCCATGTACTTGAAATGAAGATTAATTTCCTCAAATGAATGAAGCCACTTCATACCCAAGACTAAGTCTATATCCCCCATGTTCACCACATAATAATCAGCCTTGAACTCATAGTTATTCAAGCGCAATGGGAGGTCTCTAATCATACGCTCACACCTAAGAGTGTGACCATCAGCTACCTTAACTCTGATGCCCTCAAAATCTTTGGTAGTGAGTCTACGATTCTCCACAAATCTAGCATCTATGAAATTATGTGTGGCTCCTGTATCAAGAAGGGTGATAACCTTCTACCCTGCTAGAACTCCACAGAGTCTGAATGACTCATCCGACTGAATACTGGATAGGTGTGCCTCTTGTATGTGAAGCTCTAAATCTACCTCTACCTTAGGCCCTAAAGCCTTTACCTCCTCAGAATTACTTTGCTATTTGAAATCCTCTGAATCTGAATCCTCATAATATGCCCACATCACATGATTCGCCTTGCCCTTAAGCCTCAAAAGGCAATCATGATGGATATCATATGGACCTTTGTAGTAGAAGCAAAGATTCTTCCTACGTAGATCATTAAGCACCTCTCAATCCAAAGGTGGTGCTATAGGATTTGCCTTAGAATCCTTCTTAACACCTGATTTATCTATGTTAAAATTCAGTCTCTCTCTATTACCGTTGGAGCACTTATGGTCCCTGGATGAAGAAGTACCTCCTGAGTTAGATTTACTAGATGGGGCTACCATATCCATACTACGCGCCTTATTCATAGCTTCCTGTAATGAGGGGGGATCAAAGTCTTTGATCCAACCTCTCAATGGTTCTGTCGATCCCTCCATGAAGAGTACTACAAGTCACCTCTCTGAAATGTCAGGAACCATAACTGATAACTTCTGGAAGTCACCAATGTAAGACTCTAGACTACCACTTTGGCACAACTATGCCAAATCTCAGAAATAGGACTCCAGATCCCTCCTATCAAAATTCTCTACCAGCCTATCCATAAACTCCTGATAAGATGTGATCTGATCATGATGGAGTGTCACCATCCCATGGTGTCACCAATCGTGAGCTACTCTCTCAAGATGTAGTGTCGCATATCTGATAGCATCTTCCTCAGCCATGGGATGCAATGTGAGAAAGGTGTCTAACTTACTAATCCAAGCCTGCGCTATGACTTTACCACTACCATCAAACATTGTGAGTGTGAGCCTGCTTGTAGCATGCTTTAGATCATTGTTTGGTGTCTAGGTCTCTTGTCTTGTCTAACCAATTTGTAGTGCTCTCTCCTCAAATTAAAAAAATGTTCAAAGGACATCCTCTCACGATAATGAGGAAGTAATAAGTCCCACTCATCATTTTTAGCCATGTAGACATCTATAAATTGGGAATCCTCTGCCTCCTCTTTTGCTGGAACTTCTAGTTCCTCTTGAACAAACGTAGGACGTGTAAGTCTATCCACTGTTATAGAGTGGGCCTACTATGGTCTCTGATTAACCGTAACACTCCTGTCATCTCTTTATTCCCCATTCTATCTAATAGGTGTGTTCATCCTCTCTATCATAATAGTGAGTCTCTGTATTGTCTGATTCATCTGTTGTTGGCCTGTCATCATAACACGATGGAATTCTCTGGTGTCTTGATCAACATCATACCTATGGCCGCTGGGTGGGATACCCTCACGTCTATCACTCATGATGCTAGATAGCTAATCTAACACCTGGGTACCTTTAAGCAAGGCTCTACTATGTGTGTTGTACTTGTGTGGTCCCAACTCTAGTGGCTGCATAAGATTATCAAACCCTCAAGATGGTAGGATTTAGCTTTGATACCACTATAATGTCCCTTACTTAGGGGCTCCTTTTATCTAAAAAAAGCTCTGATACCACTATAATGTCCCTTACTTAGGGGCTCCTTTTCTCTACAAAAAGATCTGATACCACTGTGATATCCCCTTCAAATAGGGAATATAGAAACACAAAAGCTCTGAATAAGGTACAATCTTGCAGAATAAATTTAGAAGATAAACAATAAACCATAGTCAATCTCTTAACTATCAATTAAAGATCTTATTATTCATCCAGATTATTACAATAGTTGTCCTTTGTCATGCATATACAGAATATGAAAATACAGTCTTGGAAACCTGATTCCTCTAGCAAACTGGAAATAACCCTGGGTCTGTGCAGCTTTTGGGTCACTGTGTCGAAAATAAAGTCACCGTCATCAGTCGATATACTGCCAATGTCAGTTAATGTGGGTCCTTCTCTATTGACGTCGGTCTTCAGTTGGCCGATGTCGGTCACTGGAGATCTATGTCTGCCGATGTTAGTATCTGTGTGGATCTATATAGATCTGTACAGATCTGTTCAGACTTTGTGCAGCTGCCAAATATAATATAACACACCTTGATAGCTGAACAAATTGATCTCAAGATATATGATTCTAATACAGAAGATCTATATCTATATAACTTATTGAAGCAAAACTTAATAAAATAAATACCTGGAAAGCTCTGTGATAACTTCTGTATGAAGTTACCTCTCAAATCTATAAACCTCTGTGATAACTTTTATATGAAGCTATCTCTCAATTTGGC